>JASANH010001346.1:0-117834 GCA_030248295.1 Mesodorylaimus sp. YZB2_4
TCGCGTATCTGCCTGCGAGACAGCCGTGCGACAAAATGCGCAGGTTGAAAGGATATAAGAAGCTAAAGGAATTGGGAGAGGAAAATCCAGGGTCCCGCGCGTTTTTCAAGCATAGTTGGATTAGTGATCGTTACCCCAACAGGCCGGTGCAGTTTGAAAGAATGAACTTGTACGAATTTACCAAATGGTATGATATGTTTTATAAGAAAACAAACAAAGCAACTGTGCAATTAGAAGATACATGGAAGAAGAAATTGCAGACTAACAAGTCAGTTAGTGATGTTGAGCAGCATGGCGTTATAGAAAGTATGGACGATACGGTTACGGCAAAACATGTGTCGATGGAGAGTGGGTCGGATCAAATGAACCTTGGCAACGGAAGAGTTGACACTGTGGGCCAAAACAATGGCGTTGAAGTAGAAAGTGACGATGTAGGGAATGGTAGTGATAGTATGAGTGCAGATGAGCAAATAAGCGAGATGGGAAAATGACACTGCTGAGCAGGGCGAGCAAGAAATATTGGAATTGCAAAATGATATATGTCGAATAAAACGCAGGGTTGTGCCGCATTTAATAAGCCGTCCTATGCCAAGGTTAAAAGAACAATTTGATGCATACTACTATAGTTTGTTGTTGATGTTTGTTCCATTTCGAAATGAGCTGGCTTCAGACCGAAACGGAGGTGCTGCGACCAGATATTCAATCTCCGCCAGGTGATGGAGGAGCGAATTCGATGTGGAAAGCGGACGGTCATCGTCTTCATCGACTTTCGATCTGCCTTCGACTGCATCGACTGGCCAGCACTTTGGACGACGCTGGAGACTGAGCACATCTCACCGAAAGTCATCAAGCTCCTGCAGGAAAACTACAATGGATCATCAAGCCAAATACGCATCCGAAACGAGCTATCTGCTGAATTCGCCATCCGCACTGGAGTCCGTCAGGGAGACGTCGCCTCACCACTGCTCTTCAACATCGTTGTCGACGCAATCATGAGGAAAGTCTTCGAGGGCAGGCGAGGCGTCCAGTTCGACGAAAATGGCTCGTCAGTAACGGATCTCATGTTCGCTGACGACAGTGGCGTGCTGGCCGAGGATAATGCTGAAGCCACGGACATTCTCTATGAGATCGCCCGCGTCTTTTAATCATACGGTTTGAAAATTAACACTGACAAAACGAAGGTACTGACAACAGATGGATCGCCGGCCAGCGTCCACCTCGACGGTATCCAGATTGAGCAAGTTCAGGAGTTCGAATACCTGGGCTCACTGATCGAAGAGAAGAAAATTGCGTCCACGGCGGAGATCCAAAGTCGAATAGGTCAAGCAACCGCAGCATTCGCCTCCCTAAAGTGGTGCTTGTGGAAGCGGACCAATATTTCCATCCCGATCAAAGTTCGCCTATTCCGGACGCTAATCCTGCCAATTCTACTCTACGGATCCGAAACGTGGACAGTGCTGAAGGCGGACATCAACAAGCTCGGAGCTTTCCAAATGCGATGCCTGCGCTAGATCTTGCGAGTATCACTTCGAGATCGCCTTCGAAATGAGGACATCCGGCGCAGATGCCAACAACAACCACCGATCGAGGAACAAATCCAAAGACGACGACCGCGATGGTTTGGCCATGTCTGCAGAATGAATGGGAGCCGACTACCACACAAACTCCTCTTGCGTGACCGACCCTCCCAGTGGAGAATCCAACGAACACCACCAAAGAAAACGTGGCTCAAACAGGTCGAGGAGGACATCAGAAATCGCAGATTAAATATCGAGGAGGCCAGAACAACCGCCTTGGATCGTCCGGCATGGAAACGCGTCGTGAGTGAGATTCGACAACCATTGGCACCCGCAGCAGCGTACGGGCTTAGGAGTCGATCCAGACCAAGCGCCAGCTAGGGATCAAAGAAGAAGAAGATTTCGAAATGAAGAAAGTTTGCTTTCGCCGGTGAAATCTACAAAAGAAACATTTGCGGGGCTTGTGGCTACATGTGATTATTGTCAGTTGAAAGATTACCACGAAAGGTGGCAGGCGAGGTGTGCAAGCGAAAAGAGAATAGTAGCAGGGCAGCAAAAGCCAAAAAGTGAACAGGAAGAGGTGGATTTGGAGATGCATGCTGGAATGATGGGAAAACCTATCGAGTTGAGTGCTTCTGTGAAAGAATTAGCAGATTATCAGCAGGTGAAAGCGAAAATGAGTTGGATAGAATATGATAAGAAGCTTAATGAAAAGCAGCGAGCAGTAATTCAAAAAATTATCGATGCTATTGAAGGAAGGAGTAGTCAGTTGATACTTTATGTTAATGAGGCTGGTGGCACGGGTAACAGTTTTTTGATCGATGCGATTCGTGCTTGGTGGAAAGAGCACGCAGAGAGCAAACACTTTAGTATGAAAGACGCAGCACCAACTGGGATTGCAGCGAAAAATGTGGGAGGAACCACTATTTATCGCTTATTAAAAATACCAGCGCAGAGTAAAGGCAGCAATCATTTCGAACCTTTGTTGCCTGCAGAAATGTGGCAGATGCGTAATGTTTCGAGAGAGATGAAACTATTGATTATCGATGAAATATCTATGGTGTCCAACGAAATGCTTGCGCTCATTTATTTGCGGTTAAGCGATATATTAAAAAACAAAGATGCAGTTTTTGGCAGTTGTCATTTAGTCATGATGGGAGATTTTGCACTACTCAAACCTGTCAAAGGCGAGCGCATATTTTGTGATTTCAAAAAGAAAAATTTGCAGAGAATGATTGGCTGCATATACGGTGGCAATTTGTGGCAATGCTTGAATGCGTATGAAGAATTAATTGAAAATAAAAGACAGCAAAGCTGTCCCTCGCTAGCAGGTATTTCAGGCAGGCTTCAGGTTGGTGCCATGACTACTGACGATTTGCTAGTGTTGCAATCGCGTTTGCTAACCGCGAGGGAAGGTAGTGAACGGTATATGGATCAGGTGATCGAATCGTATTTGAATGTCCGACAAACTGCACCTAAGCTAGTGTGTCTGATGCCGAAAATAAGTATGTGCAAACAATTTAACAGACATATGCTTGATATAATTGGTACAGGGAAGACATATATTGTAAGATCAATTGACGACTTCGAGCCGCCATTTAGGACGCCTAAAGAGTTTGATATGTTGCATAAACTATTGGCCGATCGTGAGAAAGAAGTCGGCGATACAGCTGGTCTAGAAAGCGAATTGATGTTGAGAGTTTGTGCCAGAGTGATGCTTCGTAGGAATGTCGATGTACAGTAGAGGAGGGACTTGTCAATGGGTCTCTTGGAACAGTGGGTAGCATTTGCTTACAAGGGCCTCCAGATAATCACCGAATATTCGTCAAGTTCGATGATTTGCCATAAGCAGTAGCTATTTCTCGAGCGCAGAAGAAGTTTCCACTGACTGATAAAGTCAGTATTAGTCTTTGTCAGTTCCCGCTAATTTCAGCATGCGCTTTGACCATTCACAAGTGTCAAGGTTTGACTATGGAGCATGTGATGGTAGATGCGGGCAATGCTGTTTTCGAAGAAGGTATGACGTACGTAGCTCTGAGCCGTGTTACGAGGTTGAGTGGGTTGCACTTGATCAATTTCGATCTGGCTTCTGCCACTGCAAGTAAACAGGTTGCAAATGAAATTAATCGGGTACGGTTACTATTCGACACAGAAAGTGTACGTATGACTTGTACTAGTCGAAAGTTGTTACCGGTATCTGATAGACAATGGTATCAGGACGTGAGCTTATCAACTGCGAAATCGCAAGGAACCAAGCAGAGATGTTTGAGTAATAATTTTGACGCAAAGAGCAAACATGGGGGAAGAGTTAATAAATCAGCAAGTTCGAGATGTATGAAAAGAAAATTGACAGCTGTGACAGGTGAAGTAGTTATAAGGAAGTATGCACGATTGAAGTACAATTTTTTTTGGCCTGGGTTTTCGAACAACGAGGGCTACATATGTTATGCTAATTGCGTTTTAGAGCTTTTGTTTTTATTGAAGCCTGTAACTGATAAATTGGAACAGGTGAAAAATACGGACTGTGTTGTCGCGAAGAAGGTACTTGAGTTATATATGCAGTATGGTACCAGGTTGGCTACTAGAAACCGTCGACCGTTATCTGCAAAGCAAGTTAATAAGTCGCTGGGGGTGGCTTTGAGACAAACATGCAGCAGTGTGCTTTAAAATATTTGTGCGTGTTATTAGACAGATTGGATTGTCAAAACATGTTCGAGTTTACAATTACGTTAGTCAGGGAGTGTCCAGTTTGCTTGACTGTTTTATGGAACGCAGCAGAGGTGCAAAATACATTGATGTTAGAAATGTTTCAAAATACAGATCTTCTTAATAAGTTCCGAGTCGGCAGTCAATTGTTGTACAGAGCGTGCTTTTGAACATATGGCTTGTACGTATGACCGTGGCATAGAAACTCGTGTAATAAGCCATGTTAGAAGCTACATTATTATACACATAGCGCGTCATGCGTTGCGAAACGGTGTTGGTGTTTTTGATGAAAGTGGATTCAGTCACTTTGATCCAGATCACATTGTGCTGGCTAATAGTGTGTATCGTATGATTGGGGCAATTTATCATGAAAGTAGTCATACGACGACAGATTGATTGCGTATGTTGCAACATGGGTGTATGAGTCACATTGCCGCGAGTGTTATGGGAGGAGTTACATTAACGCATGTGCATCACTACGGTATTAGTAGGAGCGTCGATTATGGATGAGTTATATGCGATGATGACGATGTCACACAGCTGCATGTATTTCCTGTAGATTTAGTGGATGCAGTGATTTTGGTATGCGGGCAAGTTATGAGAAACAACGAAATTGCTCATTCGTTGCCCGTGGCAAGCAGTGCTCATAGGATACAGTATGACATGGTAGCAGAGTCAATTAGCTCTCGGACGAAATGCACTAGAGAAAGTTGTGGATCAAATGTGCCAGTAAACATTAGTATTGAATAAAACGCGACAAGTATGCAATTGCTGCCACTGTTTCGGTCACGTTTTGATGCTATGATTTGAGGCACAAGCGTTTATTGCTTGGATTTTAGTCGCTTCGGTTCCTTTTTTTATGCCGGAAGTTCACACATGGCACAAGTTTTCTTGGGAATTCTACTGATTAGTGAAATTGCGGCTTTTGTAGATTCGTGGCGTGTTAATTAGCGATGCAGCTACTTACAGCAAAGCAGCGTAGTTTATATTTCTGGGCCCATACCCAATTTGCGACCAGTTGCGACGCCAGGTTGCCAGTTGCAAGTAGAAGATTCCATGTGGAACAAGTAAAATCACATTGTGCGTGTTTTACCAGACAGTGAGGTAAGCAAGAGTATGCAACTGATAGATGCGATAGTGATCTTGAGAAAATCACTTTGCAGTCAACCGTGAAGAAATTTGTGCCGCTGACAGCCATGGTAAAGAAAAGCGCAGCAGGTTTAGAAATACCTGCAACAGAAATCACAGCTTCCCAATTTCCATCGATCGCTGATTTTTTCGATCGGTGTGCTATGGGCTTTGACGACATGACATGTGCAAATGAATCAGTACGTGGCAAAAAAGTTGCAGTGAGATTTAATTTAATTATACAGCTTTAGAGCGTGTGTCGAAGTGGAAAAAAAGACTATTCAGTCATTCAAAACAAACGTGCCTTACTTTTGTCCAAGCAATTTTTCTGAATTTTTTGAAACATTATGTCGTGCTTAACTACTTCTGCTGTCAGATAAGGTGTTGATTAGGAAATACACTCAGTTTTTTGTGCTCTATCCACATATGGTGTGAAAAACGCCATAAGGCTGTCTTCTCGTGGGTAGCTTCTGCCATAAGTGAAAAAATCAGAAACGTGCCTTACTTTTGTCCACTACTGTATATTTTTTATATGTGTCAGCTTTTACGTTTATAGCACCATCCTGATCGCGGGTTTGCTAAACAAATTTATATCCAGGACATTTCTGACAGGTCGCAAACTTTGCAAATAACTTTGTGGAGGTATAATTATTTGAATCTTCACTTCATATAAGTTTTACACTATTTAGTTCTAGAGATGCCAAGGACAACGCAGAGTTCGATATTGGCAAGATTACTTTGATATCACGCTTCGCAAAAGCTATCCATCGCCACCCGAATACTAGTCAGTTAAATTTAACTTATTGTAGCGGCATGCAAATTGAGGTATGGATAAATATTTGCACTAGGCCCTTGTTAGCCATTATTGATAATTACATTGCGCAGAAAACTTTATACACAGGGTATCTAAGACACTATAGTAATGTTCATTTGTGCAGCAAAACAAGTTTTAATATCCGCAACTAGCTGATACTTGCCAATAACGTATCAGCTTCGGAATAGAACGCATTTTAGATGGTTGTTTTCTGTCAGTTGAAGCACGAATCTTTAAGTTTTTGCCAACAGACAACTCAACAATAGATTTAGGTTATGGAATAGAAGCTTAAATGAGTCGCCTTTAACAAATTACAGGAAAGTAAACATCTCGAGCTTAAGCTCACTACGAGTAGGACTTCTTGTAGTTGTCTCAGTAAACAAGTGTAAGTATACGGTAGCGAGGAAATGCACAGAGAAATTAGTACAGTAGGCAAACTATTATAAAAAAATCACCAGGCGTCATAGGTTGTGTGTTTTAAGCTATGCGCATAAGTTAGCTACACTTTCCCAAAAGACATATGCCGGTTGTGTAAGGGGTGAAAAGTGTCTGCTAATTGGGTCATGCTCACTATGTAGAGCTCCGACTTGTAATAGTAGTTTGCCAAATCGAGAATACACATTGGCAAAGTTTATCATTTATTTTACTACATTAGTTACTTTTAGGAATATGCAGACGAACCATTTTGCGAGTCCGACTGGGAGGACTTTAAATTCCCTAATGCTGAAACTGGATTGTTCACATTTTCGACAGTCGTTATACACGATAAGCTAGGAGCGCAAGTTTACCCTGCGTGCAAGTCGACTAATCGTCGTAAGGAAGCTGCCAATTGTCTCGGATGACACGACTCCACTTACCTGTGCGAAATGCCATACGACTTATTTATCTCGTCGGGGTAAATCATGATGAAAGCTTTATCTGCTTGATGGGCAATACAATATGCATAGACATAAATGAGAGCTAGATGACATTGGTTCCAATGTAGATACATATGTCATCTTTCGCAGATGCCGCACCTGCTTATTTAGGTGTTGTGACTGGCCAGATTAATAACGGGGCAATAAAACGGTGCAAGATATTTAGCGAAGACCTCAAAACGATGGGGTTCGTACAAATTCGTCGTCATCATCGACGACGACTGATTTCTCTTCCGAGTCCTCAAGCTCGGCTGGATAGAGACATCGTCGATCGAGAAATCAAAGAGAAAGACCAAACGTAAGTCAACCTCGAAACGTTAAGATACACCACGATAACAACCTTTGGACCCGTTCAAAGGTGGTATGAATGGTGAATTTCGTATTTGGCCTAGGCAATTTGAAAGTTGCATGCATTCTTCAAAAGACAAGGTGAAGTTACCTTACTTCGCATCTTGCATGAAAGATGATGGTGCAATCACTTGGTCTCAGCTCACCAAAGCTCAAACCAAGTCTTTCAAATCTGCTGTTAAGGCAATGTCAGTTGCTCCTAGCCTGTTAGAAACAGCTTGTCGAGGATGATATTGATCGTTTCATCCAATGGTATATTCGTGAAAAGGCTTTTCACATCGACACTGGCCATCATTGTACTCTTTGCAACATCGCAAGAGCAGATCTCCTGTGCAAACGGAAAACTATCCTTCACAGTGAATACATTCCCGAAGGTGAAGGGATAGGGACTAAAAGTTGGGCAAGTTCGTAACTAGCTGTATTCACCTCAGAAAGAATTAGACGCAAAGGGACTCTTTTTTACTCTAATTTCCTTTTATTTGAAAAGTTTTTGAAAAATGAAAAAATGCTGGAAAGATCAAACACTGATGGCACTTTTTGTGACAATCACCTCGGACATTGGAAACGGAATTTCTTACACCGATCGGCCAAAATCAATGTGAGAGGAGTGTTTTTTTCAATTTCACCTAGGTGTTGTTTAGCAAAATCGCAAAATTGCCGCCGCTACTGGCATCTGGCAGACCGAAGGACAAGCCAGAATTAGGATGTCTAGCCTCGTTCGGATTTGCTTGCACTCGCTGGTCTTGCCATACTCGGCTAGGGGCATCATTGCAGTTGAACCAAGTTTCGTCCAAATAAATCAAATTGCGATTTTCCCTCCGATACTCTCGAATCTTTTGCAGGTATCGACCCCTCTAGTTAAAAATGTCTAAGCGCTCCATCAGATGAAGGCTTTTCCCTTTGCACGGCCGTATTTAAACCCTAGCTTGCGCAAGATTGCATAAAGCATTGTCGATCCATAAGGGAATCTCTCACCGAGATCCCTTTTCACTTCGCGCAAGATTTTCTGTATCGTTGGATTTTCTTTTCGAGCAAAAAATCCATGCACGATTCGGCGTATCGCTGACATGTCAAAATCATCGAGACCAGCATTCTTGCGGCGTAATCGTCGCCGTCTTTCTGAATGGGCTTCCTGCCTGACAATTTTTGCGATGGAGTGCCGACTAATCTTGACTGCTGCTGCAGTGGCGCTTTTTGGAGTGTCGCTAAATATTAAGAAATACAAATACACATTAATGATAGTTTGCCTTAATTGGGCATGAATTTTTCCCCTTTTTTTGTACAAAGGCGATTGCTTCGGGATGGGGAGCCGAGTTTAGATGTGTTTTTCGAGCTGCACCTATGCTGTTAAAACCTCTGGTCAATGCTGTTGTTGGAAGTGATAAGGCGGTGGTTCCTGCTGAAGGCAGAATCGTCATTGATGTTGTGAGAATGTACGTGCTGTCGCGAGCATCCTATGCATTTAGACGTAGCCGAGGAACATTTCTTGCATAGCTGTACTCCCATTCGCAAGGTCGTTTGCGTCCTGGTTTTCTAGTGCTACTACCAAAATTAGCAAGCGTTGCCACATCCGTTTCTTCGTCTAAATCAATGCTCATATTAATGCCCATATCAATATCCATGTCAATATCCGCATCAGGGTCGACGTCGACAAAATCATCACCACTATCGCTTTCACTAGCCCGCAGTAAAAGGATCATAACACGGGACACCTTCATGCTTGTTTAAAAATCCTTGCACCGACAAAATAGAATCTACTGCGGCACGTTGAATTTATAGTCAACACTTAGCTGCACAACTGTTTTTTCTATGCGTCGATAAGGTTAGGCGGCTTGCGTCATGACATTCTCTCACTTTCAGTTTCACCTCTTGTCATTTCCCTTGGGGGCAAAGGTTGATTGAAATGTGCCAAAAATCTCACTCATAGTCAGCTTGACAAATATAACTGATATCCTGATATCCTACATTTCCCGATATAACTAATATCCTACATTTGACGACTCTTCGTGCAGCAGACGGGACCACGACATTTGAAATTTTACGCGGTCCTAGCATAAAGATGCGCAGGATCCATGGCCTCGTCGTTTCTCGACTTTTGATTCTCCCGGCTCGTGTATGCAGCCGATAGCCTAGCGCCACGGCCCGACTTGCAGGCGGCGGCCACAGATAGATTGAAAAGACTATACGTACATCTGAACCCCCCCCCCCCCACAGTGAACACTGTCGTTCACGCTGTCATAAGCGCGCAGTGAACGCTGTCGTTCACACTGTCATAAGTAGACACTGGATCAGGTCGGGTTCAACCCGACCCGGAAGTCTCTGACCCGAAATTTTGGGTCGGGTTGACCCGGAATCGTTGTGTGGTTGAAGTTCCGCGCGATTAAAACCATTCACAAATCGTCAGAACGTGGTGGCGTTGGTGTAAAGGTGACTGTGAGGAAATATGAGATAAAGACATCTCACGCACGCGAATCTTCTCCATCTTTTTTTATTCCCTATTTATCCTTAGTAAATGCAATGACGTTCCTTCATACTGTATTTCCCACACTAGTGCTCAAATAATTTTTTAAAAACCGTAGATCTAAAAGCGACTAGGGTCTGTTCACTGGAGACAAGATTTAAGCAATCCGAATAATAAGCGTGAATAACAGAGACAACTCGGTCATAACTTTCGGAGTCTGAGACAGCTTATCATTGGTTAAACAAAGAAATACCTAAATGCATGTGAGCCCCACGCTGGAGTTGCATCTAGTCTTCACAAAAGATATTGCTTACATAGTCATGTTGTGCTAGACACTAGCTCCTGCCAGAACCTCCACTACTGATGGAGGGATGTGAGGGTACCTATGACCTTTGAACACAGTAAAGTGTTTTGCAATGCTAACATGGATGGTGGTCAAGGGGGCTATTATTGGTACATATTTAGTGTTTGGGCACAGACTATACTGCTCTTCCAGCCAGGTATACCCAGGAAGTTATATCATATCCAGGAATCAAATGTGATTGTAGATACCCCCACGACATGCTAAAAGTTATTAATTCCTTCTTATTTTAGACTATGGCTAGTCCCGACAATTCATCATAGTTGACAAGAATGTTCATGAGAACTCTCACATTTGGAGCCTTTCCTTTGCAGAAATTACTCAGAAAAATTCGTCATTCTGACAGCTTACAATTCGTTTCACATTCTTGGAAGTTACGCAGAATGAGAACGTGGAATGAAAGACTTTGTGCATGCATTCATAAAGCACATACTGCAAATCCTGGAGTCGAACAACTACGAAAAGGTCTCTGTAGCTGCTTATGGTAGTAACTCGTAAAATTTCCGTATTTTTGACCCGTTTGACCCGATCTTTCAAAAAAGTGACCCGACCCGACCCGAAATTTTGCTGACCTGACCCGAAAGTTCCCAACCCAATCTGGGGTCTACAGTAGTCATAAGCGCCCCGCCAATGTCTTTCGCTCTGCGCCAGCAATCGAGATTGTGTTTGATCACTCCGCTCAAGGAATGGAGGTGCTCATGAACGCGTGGATTCTGCGTATCGTTCGAGGCCACGACTACGACCACTAAATCCAAAGCTATGGCTACGATCACCTGATCCAAGCCAGTGACTACGACCACCCCGTCCAAGGCCACGATCGCGACCACCGCAGCTGTGATTTAGCAGTACAGGCACAAAGATGTGTGATAATGGCAATAGAAGTTCACCTTCTCAAAAAATGGGCGATCAATTATATCGATTTCATGAACACAGCAGGGCTTACCGAGCAAAGAGAAGGTTAATTTTAGCGCAGGGTTATGAAAGTACAATGTCGAGTCGAGACCATTTCCTCGGGTCCTGGTTGGTGCTTGCGTTGGCGCCACTGGCCGGCCAGACTTGAAAACTGCCGATGATGTTGCTGGCTTGATCGGTGGTGCTGTTGGTGCTCGCGCTGTCAGAGGTGTTGCTCGTTGCGTTGTGTCTGACACGGCTACAGTCGGTGGTGGAGCTGCGGATTCCGCTGGCTTGACGGGTGACGACGGCGTCGTTGTGAATTCCGGTGATTGACGACCTAAACCTACCTCAAGAAAATCCCGAGACAAAGGAGCTTCCTCATACGTTTTGGCTTGTTGTTCTGGTCCTCGCCCATTATTGCTTGTGCGGGTCCTTTCGTCTCGGGGCTCTGCATGACTCATTTCAGGTGGTTGGTCTGTTGGTGTTGCTCGCTGTACCATATCTATTCGTTGTGGATCTGCTATTGGTGCCTCATCGTCATCGTCCTCGCCCTCGGCTCTGGGTGGTAATTGTCAAGGTGCATGGCAAGGCTTCAGACGATTGTTGTGAACAATAATGCGCTTTCCTGCTGGTTGGTTCCATAATCGAATGACACTGTCCACGAGTGTTGGCTCAGCTAAGATGACATAGGGCCCGTTCCATTTGGGTTGCAATTTGGCACCTAGTCCTTTTGGCACATTCTGCAGCCATGCTAAGCTATTTATGGCGAAATCGTGTTTTTCCTTGTTTTGGTCATAGCCCTGTTTCTGCCGTTCTTGTGCTTCGCGCAAATTATTCCTAATAAAATACCTGAGAGCATTGAGACCTGCCGCTACACCGTCTGCGTAATCTTTAGTCTTCTTCCTGTCGGTCGGCTGTTTCGACAGTTTGCCTGGTATTTGCGGCTCCCCTCCGAACAGGATTTTATACGGTGAATATTTTAAGGTTGATTTGATCGACGATCGATACGCAAACAGCAAAAATGGTAGTGCCTGATCCCACTCTTGGGCATACTGCCTAATGTAAATGCCGAGCATGGTGCCCAAGACCTTATTGAAACGCTCCCTCAGACCATTGCACATCGGGTGGTATGCAGTCGTATTCTTCTTCTTGATGTTACACAACTTGCACACGTCCTGCATCATGTTAGACAGAAATTCCTTTCCTCTGTCGGATATCAATTCAGAGCTGCTGCCATAGCGACACAGTAATTCCTGAATGAAGGCAGTGGCTGCTGATTTGGATGTTTTGTCCGGCAGGGGAACATCTTCCACCCAACGCGAAAAATAGTCTGTAAAAACGATGATGTATTCGTTTCCTCGTTTGGTGCGTGGTAATGGACCAAAGAGGTCGACTCCTACCCGCGCCCAAGGTGCTGCTGTTGAAGGCATGGGTTGTAGGGGAGCTGTATGATGACGGGTCGGATTCTTGAAACGAGCGCACCGAGGGCACTGCTTGACATGTCGTTCAACATCCTGGAAGTAGCCATCCCAATAGTAACGTTGCGCTACTTTGTCGAATGTCTTGCCAATACCAAAATGTGCTGCGAATATATCGCTGTGGCATTGCTCCAAAATTTCACCTTTTAGGTTGTGTGGAATGACCGTTTGAAACACGGGTTCAATGTTTTTACTCCACTTCATAAGATGTACCAAAATGCCATCTTTGATCAGATATTGTGGTTTTTCCAGCAGGAACTGCTTCGCCAGCAGTTCGTCTCGGGGTAAGGTTCCATCTTCCAGGAATTCAATTCCTGCTCGCAGAGTGCTGTCACTGCGTTGCTGGTAAGCTAAATCAGCATATCTCGCGTTTTCTTCCCATTTGTTCAGGTCTAGTTGCGAAACTTCTTTTTCGACTGCTGCAAGCACTGCATTATCGACACTAGCTCTCGACAATGCGTCTACATTAGCATGGTGTTCTCCTGGGCGATAGCGGATCTCGAAATGCATGCCTGCCAGGTTGGCTATCCATCTCGCAAATCGGCCATCATGAGTCTTATTCTTGAAATGTATACTAATGGTAGATGATCCGTAATGATCGTAAACTTCTGTCCAAAGATGTATGGCCTGAACAATTTGACGGCCCAGTACGCGCCCAAACCTTCAATTTCTGACAGAGAGTACCTAGTTTCAGCCGGCAGTAGGGACCTGCTGGCGTACGCGACTGGGTGTTCTTTACCGTCATCGCTCTTCTGTGATAAGATCGCTCCGAGGCCCTCTCTGCTTGCGTCTGTGTATATGGTGGATGGCTTGTGGAAGTTCGGATATGCCAAAATTGGTGCTGTAGTTAACCGTTGCTTTAATTCGCTGAAGGCCTTGCTGCAATCCGATCCCCATTTGAATTCCACGCTGTCTTTAGTAAGTTCAAAAAGTGGCAAGTTGCGAGAAATTTTTGATAAATCTTCTATGAATTGAGCACATGCCTAGAAATCGACGCAATGCTTTCTTATCCTTCGGAATCGTCATGTCTTTTACTGCTTTCACCTTACTCTCTTCGACCTTGAGTCCAGAGGCAGAAATGGTGTGACCCAGAAACAAAAGCTCCGATTTGAGAAAACTGCACTTGGATAATTTCAGCCTGAGATTCACTTAATGCAAGCGCTCGAAAACAGCTTGCAGGCGTTGCTGGTGCTCTTCAAAAGTGGACGCGAAAACGAGAACGTCGTCCAGGTACACGAGACATCGATCCCAAGTGAGACCTGACAAGACCGCGTTCATGAGGCGCATAAAAACGGCAGGTGAGTTAGTGAGACCGAAAGGCAGGACTTTCCACTGATAATGTCCCCCTCCGGGTACTCGAAATGCCGTTTTCTCTTTATCACCCTCTCTCAGTTTTATCTGCCAGTATCCGGATATCAAATCTAAACTGGAGGAGAATTTAGCACCAGAAAACGAGTCCAAAATATCGTCGATGCGTGGTAAAGGGAACTCATCTCGAACAGTAATTGCATTCAGGGCGCGATAATCGACGCAAAAGCGATATTCGCCTGTTTTCTTGCGCACCAAGCAAATCGGACTAGCCCAAGACGTACATGCATCTTCGATTTGACCACCATCCTTCATCTCTTTCACCATCCTGTGTACTTCTTCCTGTTGACGGAAAGGTAGACGACGAGGTGGGATATGGATCGGTGGGTGGCCACCTGTGTTGATAGCATGCTCAATCTCGATATCGGCTGGCTTCAAGTCTAACGTGCTAGTCGCGAATATGCACTTTTTAGCCCATTGTCCAAGGAATGTCCTCATACTACGCTTTTGGTCTTCATTCAAGTGGCGATTGCTAAATGTCAGTTGTTGAATCTGTTGCACTGGGTCATCCTTCTTCTGCGTTCGATTAGTCAGTTTGTGAAAATCAGTAGGCACAATTTCGACAGCTTCTTCAACGTGCCCTACGACCGTGCCTGCTGGTAAAGTGATGGGGTTTTTAGGACTGTTCCTGACTTGCACTGGCACTTGTCCATTCTTTCCATCATCGACAGAGTGTGCTATCAGGAGTGACATGTCACTGGACAGTGGTTCATAGTTTGCCACGAAACAAGCAGTTTGATTTGCCAGCTTGTCGTCTATGTACTGTCCCCACATGAATTTTTCAGTGCAAGGTGGTATAGTGATTGTTTCGGTCACTGCAACGTTCTGCAACCCTGATGGTTTACCAGTCTTGATTTCACTGCACATATCGACGACAGCTGCACTCAGCGGCATCTTTTGTGAAAAATCGAACTGCAATTTACCCATTCTAGCCATGATATCACGACCAATGATCATAGGCACGGGTAACCCATCCTTGACGTACAGGGGATGTTTGAGAGTATGACCTAGTACTTGGATGTCGCTGACAACAATATTACGTGCGATAGCAGCTGTGCCATTGATAGACTTCATGGGCGCCGACTTGCATGGTCTAAGTTCGAGAAACGGTTGGTTTCGCAGAAGCGTTTGCTGTAATGTTTCGCTGATGAAACTTTTACCAGCACCTGTTTCCATCAAAGCTTTCGACTGTACGTCTGCACCTACGAATGTCACTATTGGTATGGCGGCTGGGATGAATGAGTGCATGATTTGCGCTGCTTGGATGTCCCTGCGCTGTTTCCTGAGACGACACCTTCTTTGCTTTTTCTTACTCTCACAAAGTCCACAAAAACGCATGAGCGTTACGTACGGCATGACCAACAATTTTATGATAACGCAAACTGCATCCATGATCCTAGGTCTTCGGATCAAATCGTCATGTCCCAATTTCTTCCTTCTTATTCGTTGCCTCCAGCAGTGCTTAGTGGATGTTCGTCCAAAGGTGGCACTTCGTCCCTGGTGCTGGCTCTTGGTGGTAATGGCGCCTGTCCGTTCTGATGTTAAGAAAAACGACTTTAGCGCCACGAAACAAGTTATAAGCATTGATAAAAAAACTCACCAAAGCGGACGTCGATGGTGTGTTCACATCATCTGCTGCTGATGGGGGCGAATTAGATACGCTGGTTGTTGGCGGCAGTGTGGTTGGATCGCTGGCCGCTGGGGGCGTGGTCAATGGTGATGCACCCAAACAATTAGCCGACGAGGACGCGCTCGGGCCACTGATTGGTGGTGGTACGACCGGCACGTCGCGCGAGGATGAGGTTGACCTCGTTGATTAAAGCCAGGGCTGGCGAGGAGTCGCTGCCGGATGGTGGCGCGACTGGAACATTGGCCAATGGTGGCATCAGGATCGGGGCGCTGACGGATGGTGGCACGACTGGAACATTGGCCAATGGCGGGATAACCGGAGCGTTGACCGAGCCAACGGCTTTGTCCTGCAATGAGTCGTCATCGCAGTCTGATATGTACGCATGCTCCTCATATGGTTCGAACTCAAGGAAATCAGCTGAATAAAAGTTCTCAGTGGGAAAATATTCCTCCTCCTCATCCACGGCTACGTGTTGGCCTGCCGAGGTGGTGTTGGGTTGCTGGTCTCTGCCGCCCCTATTCTGGTTATTGCTACGAGCTTGATTCCTGTTCCCTCGGTTACTTGAACGGCTCCTACTATTGTCTGAAGGTGCGGCCCTTTGTTGTTGTACCGACTGATTGCCTGCCTGATGACTAACCTGATACCGGACAGTGACTGGGTCTTGACCACCCAGCCGCTGTTTTGCGCCGATGAAAAACCGACATTCCATACGGCGATGATTTTGACGCCCGCAGTGCATACAGGAAAAGTCTCCATTCCGAGTGAACTGATCTTTGGCCCTCTTCAACGCTCGACACTGATCAACTGTGTGCCCCAAATTTCCATCGTAGATGCAACGATCTTGATTTTGTTGGCCCGTTGTCTGGCCACCGCTATTGCTATTGTTTCCGCGAAAGCGGCCACGTCCAGAATTACCGAAACTGTTTCGGGATTGTCCGCCATACGCCAAATGCAACGAACTAGAGATGTCGGCCGAAGTTGGGTTCGTCAGGACCGACCTTTGCACTTCTGAAGAAGTCGAAGAAAACATTCGTTGATTCATTTCAGCTGTGTTGGCTGCTGCTACAACATCCTCAATTGCCCTTCCCATGTTCAAGTATGCTGCCTTCCACAGTTTGTAATTAGAATGAGATTTCTCGTTGGTTTCCAAATCACTCACAAAACGCTCTTTAAGCAACAGTGTCCTCGCTGCTTCCAGTTCATTACTGTAAGCCAGTTCAACGAGTGATTTCAGATCTCGCAAATAATCGGCTACTGTCTCATTGTCTTGCTTTTTCCTACTTTGCAACTGTTGACGCCATATGGCAAGCTGATGAGGGAAAACCAAATTAGTTTGCAAAAATAGTTTAGCACGTACATAAGTGTTGACATTATCTGGAGCTGCACTTCTGAGTACGTCTAGCGCCCTATCTCTTAATGCCTTCTTGAGCTCAGTCAGCCGAGTCTCATCGCTTATGCCTGCTACTAAATTAGCTTGATACTCAAAATGATCGAACCATTTCCTGACGTCCTGCGTGAGCTCACCAGTCAAGGGAGTCTTATCCCAGATGCGAAAGAACGGATGATGCATGTTTGCCATAGCGGCTGTTAGTGCTGCAATTGCTACTTCTGCCATTTCCTAAGCTGCCAATCGTAACTGACTGTGATTAGCTGCTTTGAAGGGGAGGACAGTCAATGATAGTGCAATCGCTTGGGATTGTACACTTTAAGTG
Organism: Mesodorylaimus sp. YZB2_4; assembly: GCA_030248295.1. Taxonomy (NCBI): domain Eukaryota; kingdom Metazoa; phylum Nematoda; class Enoplea; order Dorylaimida; family Dorylaimidae; genus Mesodorylaimus; species Mesodorylaimus sp. YZB2_4. The sequence continues at coordinate 17,335 of JASANH010001346.1, forward strand.
ATAGTGCAATCGCTTGGGATTGTACACTTTTAAATGATAGTGCAATCGCTTGGGATTGTACACCTGATGTGCAATCGCTTGGGATTGTACACGTGGGATGCAATCGCGTGAGATTGTACACCTTATGTGATACCAGACTGTTACTCATTATCATATCTCCAATTCATTGGCTCCACCATGCACTTTCCCCGCCGTCTGACCTAGGTATGCGTTTGCATTCTCGGATTTGGGCTAGACCCTGTGTATCACGAATTGGAATGGTGTCTCTTCGCCTGCCTGGACATATGCATTTTGACTGGTTTTTTCGTGATAGATGATTGATGCAGTTCCTTGTGTGTTTACTTATGACTGGTTTTCTTTACTAGGCACGTATTTCGGAAATGTATATAAGGAGGGTTCTGTGAGCATGTTTTTCACTTGGTGTGTGACGAAGTTTGAATTGGCGCCATCTTGTGTGAGTGTGCAGTGTCCTGTGTCCTATGTTTAGCGGGCGTAAAGTGGTCGTGATTGCGAGTAGGGATTGTATGTGCTGGCGTGTACGGGCTGTAATTTGTTCTCTTTGGGGATTTCGTGGTCTTCAAGGACGGTCGGTTGCGTGTAATTTGAAGAATAGAAAATGGTTCGTCATCGTAGTATCTGTTACAGTACGTTCTCCTAACAAGCGACTAACTCAAGTCCTCATACTTGAGCTAGAGGAATCCCAAGCCTTTACCCGATCGTAGCGATCACGTATTCGTTACAATTTGGGGGCCGCTCCGGGATCGGCTTGGTTGGCTTGTTTTCTCTTTTGTTTTGTTTGCCGTGTGAGGTGCACACGGGCGGAATATTTGCGACCAGTTTGGTCTGCGGAATTAAAAGGCTTGCGGAGGTAGAGCGACCTTAGTTGGTCTGCGGAAGTTTTGCAGCCTTGATTTGTTTGTTCGTGCGGTCGGTTGACCTATTGCTGAATTAGTCGTTTTGTTTGTCTTTAACGGGAGGTGCGAACATGGCTGAACCGCCTGTCGCTAATTTGCCTCCGGAAGTAGCAGTTCTTTTAAATGCGCTAACGACGCAGTTGACGAATTTGGCTGGAGAGTCCAGTAAAGGACAGCCGCTGTTCAGCTTGTACGAGAAGGAACCCTTGCGAGGTTCGGGTGATGAGGATGTTCATAAGTACTTCCAAAATTTCGAATATTTGGCTAATCTCGTACCGAATATAACCGATGAAATCCGGTTGAGGGAGTTGAAAAAGTGCCTTACGATTAGGGATAAGGCCAGAGCTATCTTCGAGGGTGGTCCTCAGGATCAGACGGGGACATACACCGGAGCTAAAGCGTTTTTGATGGAAAAATTGGTCCTGCCTCATCAGAAAACGATCTATAGGCAGCAGTTCCACTCTAAGAAGAAGGAAAACGAAACGGTAGCCGACTTCTACCGAGAGTTGCGCAGACTAGCTGACTTAGCTTATTCTGAATTCGAAGGATCTAATGGTTAAAGAACGGGTGATTGATGGAACACAGGTCCTGACTAAAAGTGACCCAAACTATAAGATTTGGAAAGCAGGCTTTACACAGTCTGGAGGGACCTTGGAGGAAGTGCTAAGAGCTATGCAAGCTGCTGAAACCATTCAGAAATCGGTTTCTTTGATTCCAGTGATGGCCCGAGCGGAAACAGCCGAGGATTTTGTACACTCCGTTGGTCAGTTTTTTGGATCGTCCAGCGGAGGTAGTGGACGAGGACATTCGTTCAAAAGCCGGAATTTGGCTCGGGGACAAGGACGAGGACGCGGGCGTGGCCGTGGTGCAGGAAATGGAAACGGCGTGGCCTCGACTGGGAATGCGGCTCAGTCCAACGGTCAAACGTTTGGTCCGCGGGGACGAGAATGTTATCTCTGCGGTGTGTTGGACACATTCGGAGGAACTGCCCCGACCGATATTTGAACCAATCAAGTACGGGTGCCAGACAGGGACGCGGTGACGCACCGCCAGGCCAGGGACAGGTACGTGAAGGGTCGCAGCGTTCTGGATATGATAGGACCCAGGCGAGGTTCGGTCGTGGTATGCCGTGGTATGGGGGAGGTACGAGCTATCGTGGGAACCGAGGAGGTAGTTACCAGAATCGGAGGAACTACCGAGAACACCAGAACCAAGGAAGACCGGCCTCTCAGCAAAGGAACATGCACGCGTATGAGCAGAGTACTGGTCAGGAGCAGTTAGGCTGGGAGGAACACGAGGCAAGCCCAGACCAAGAGCAGATAGTGCAAGATAATTATGCCGATTATCCGAATACGAGTGAGTATCTGGAAGCTTACGAACAGTTGAAGGTCTTGCAGGAGCAAGAGAGGGTATCGGATAGTTCGGTATACGTGGCGTCCAACAGTCAAGATCCCATGCTCAGTGGACCATCGGACGAGGCGATGCCGTCGACCTCGCATCAGTCGCCTGCCTCGGTAAGTACCATGGCCACTGTTCCGTCGTCGCCAAGCGAACATGCTAATCGAGCTCTCTCTGCGTTTCCAGAGCTTGGCCAGAGACTTGAACGGGTTGAACGTCCAAAACGAGGGCGAAGGAATCGACGATGTCGATTTCGAATGGCTTGGACAAAATCAGTTGTTCCCGCAGCCGATCAGTTTTGTTGTCAAGCGAGAACCCCTGTGATGTACGCGAGGATGGGACCGGTTTTGTGGCACATATTATTGTATGTGGTAGTAGTTGGTAGGTGGACGTTAGAGGCGGCCGGTAGATTAGCGATAAGTGCCAGAGTAGGGCAAATGTTGAAACCGTTGATAAAATTGATGAGGACAATCTTGTGTCCAGTAGTGACTGCGTACAGGGCTATGCGCGTTAGAGCAGCCCTCAGAAAATACTCCAGCCTGCGAAGCGCCAGACGACGAATCTACAGGTCAAAACTGGTCAGATATCGGTGCCTAGAGACCAGAATTAGGAGAGTACGTAGAGGCATAAAAAGGTGGAAGGCTGAGGAAGAGAGTATAGGAGAGGAATTCCAAGTAGACGAATCACCTGAATTGTGGAACGCAGTCACGTTGGCGTTGACCGCTTGGTCAGGAAAAGGGGAGACGAGTAGTAACCCCCCAGGTCAGGTGCGGGCAGTCCAGCCCAGATTCACGAAAGCAGTTCTGGATGACGCTCAGTGTAATGTACCAAGGGCGATCATCGATACGGGGGCTGGCAGAAGTTTCATATCGAAGAAGCTAGTTGATTATCTGCAACCCAGGTGCAAAGAATTCACGGGTCGCGAACTGAAGTTGGAGAAAGTGCAGCCGACCCCTGTTCGAGGTATTCATGGCCCAGTAAAGTTTGTGGACACGGTAGTCCAACTCAAGGTCAGAGTGCATAACCGCCGGTTAGCGCACCAATTTATCGTGCTGGATGAACTGCCTCTGCCAATGCTATTAGGTCGTGATTTCCTAGCCAAATTTGGCCCAATAAAAGTTGATTTCTCGGACGGCAAGGTTCGGAACCGTCCTGTTGTCGATCTAAACAAGTGCAGTGAAGAAGCCTATGCAACAGCCCCAACAGCGAGAGTCGTGCTCGCGGCGGAGACGATGACTATTCCCGCGAGGACAGATAAGTTCGTGTTTGGTACAGTGCAGTACCTGAACGGGGAAGTGTTTTTTTCGAGTAATAGTTACGCACAGGAGGAGTCACCAGATGGAGACGACGGGACCGTACACTCTTTTATGGTCCCCAACAGCATCAGCAGGGTGGAAGACGGTCGCATTCGAGTGTTAGTGACCAACCCTGGGTTAGGCCCCGTGGTCGTACGGGCCGGCCAGAAGTTAGGTACAGTTGAGTCCACGTTCGAGTTGTTGGAAGCCCCAGGTCAAGGGTTCGATGGAAAAGGGAAACCCACGGTATTGGACACAGTTAGGAAGCTAAAGTTCAATAACCCTAATGTCACCGATGAGATGGCCAGAGAAATGAAAGGGTTTCTGACTGATTGGGCGAAGAAAGGAGTTTTTGCAAGCTCGGAGAAAGACTTGACTCCCGTGCAGGCACCTGTCACGCATGTGATTCGGACTGGGAACAATCCGCCTGTTCACAAGGCCCCTAGGAGGCTACCTTATCATCAAAGGTCAGTGGTGAATGAGATGGTTGGCAAGATGATGAAAGCTGGACAAATAGAGGAGTCCAGCAGCCCATACTCTTCACCAATAGTATTAGTGAAGAAGAAAAGCGGGGAAATACGCTTTTGTGTCGATTACAGAGACTTGAATGCGCAGACGGTGAGTGATGAGTACCCGCTGCCTAGGATAGATGACATCCTGGATTCCATGCATGGTGCTCAGTGGTTTAGCACGCTGGATTTGATGAGTGCATTTCATCAGATCAAATTATCACCTGAGGATAGTGAGAAGACCGCTTTCAGTGTACCCAGCGGTCATTACCAGTTTAAAGTATTGCCGTTTGGGTTGAGAAACTCGCCGAACACGTTCCAGAAGTTGATGGATTGCGTATTTTCGGGCATGCAGTATGAAAGGGCGTTGATATACCTTGATGATATCATGGTTCACGCGCCAAGTTTTCGGGAACACCAAGAACGGCTAAACGAGGTCATGATTAGACTGCATAAGGCGGGGCTAAAGATCAAAGTGACCAAGTGTGCCTTCTTGCAGCAAGAGATATCGTTTCTCGGACACATAGTATCAGCTCAAGGGTTAAAGACTGACCCGAGCAAGATTAGCGTGGTGCGGGATATGCCACCACCACAGGACGTCCCTGGTGTACGCAGATTTCTGGGTATGGTATCGTTTTACCGACGATTTATAAAGAGTTGTGCACAGCTGGCGAGGACTCTGATCGAGCTGACCAAGAAGAATGCAAAATTCGTGTGGACACCAGAGTGCGATAGGTCGTTCACCGCCTTGAAAGGATGCTTGTGCTCACACCCAGTGCTGTGGTATCCTGACTATTCGAAGCCCTTTGTCCTTTATACTGATGCAAGCCGCACAGGATTAGGAGCTATCTTATCACAAGCAGATGAAAATGGCCGGCAGCATCCAGTCGCATTCGCGAGTAGGGTATTGAAACCGGCTGAAACCAGGTACGGAGTGACCGAACTGGAAGGCCTAGCGGTGTATTGGGCGACGAAACACTTTCGGCCATACGTCTATGGTCGTAAGTTTACGGTGGTGACTGATCACTTGCCGTTAGTGTACATGTTCCGAAACCGAATTCAGGAAGGACGATTTGCTAGATGGATATCTGCTTTGAGTGGTACGGAATTTGATATTGTGTACCGGCCAGGGAAACAGCACAGGAACGTGGATATGCTATCCCGGTTGCACATGACCTCGAAAGGGCAGCAGGAAGTTGAAGCTGTGCTAGTTGGAGTGGACATAGCTCAATGGGAAGAGCACGTGAGGTGGAATGAGTTGGCTGCAGAGCAAAGGACTGACCCACTGCTACAGCAGCGTATCAATTTTCTTGAGCACGGAATCTTGCCCCCGAGCGATTTATTGGTTAAGCAATTCTGTCTGGAGAGACCCCGATATGCAATGAGGGACGGAGTTTTGGTGCACTTAACTAAGTGGGGAAAAGCAGCAGAACCTACTGTGCAGATGGTAGTGCCTAGGCACATGCGGCTCGAGATATTGCAGCAGTGCCACGGTAACATATTTGCGGCTCATTTCGGTGTGGGGAAGACGTTTGCTAAGCTATCAGCGAGATACTATTGGGATGGCTATTTCAAGGACACAGAGCATTTCGTGAAAAGGTGTTCTACCTGCGCCAGGTTCAAAGACGCACAGAAGACGGCCAAGGCGCCCTTGCAGCCTATGCCTTTTGCGGGCCCGTGAGAGAGAGTTGGTGTGGATCTGCTAGGACCATTACCAGTGACAAAGAGAAACAACAGGTTTGTCGTCGTTTTCACAGACTACTTCTCACGTTGGGTTGAAGCTGTGGCTTTACTGGACTCTGAAGCCCCAACGGTGGCTAATGCATTGTTGAGAGAGGTAATTTGTAGACACGGAGCGTGTGATCAATTGCTCAGCGATAAGGGACCCCAGTTCTTATCAGCAGTCATGAAGGAAGTGTGTACGATCTGTGATATCAGGAAAACCACATCTGGGTACCATCCGCAATGTAATGGACTGACTGAGCGATGCAATAAGGTACTAGGTACTATGTTAGGCATTTACGTGGAAGAAAGGAAGGAAGATTGGGATACCGGACTGCCGTTCGCTTTGTTTGCATACCGGTCCTCAGTTCAGGCTACTACTGGTCATTCGCCCTTTAATGTGCTGTATGGGCGTGAAGCGAAACTGCCGGGTGAATTAAGAGTTGCCCCCAGAGAGGTTCAGACGAAATCGCAGTATGTTGCGGGCTTGATCGATAAGCTGAATATCATGAAACGGTTCATCTCGCAAAACCTTCGAGAGGTTCAATTTAGACAAAAGATCAATTTCGATCGTAACGCTGTCATGCCTAAGTATGAGGTGGACAACCTAGTTTGGCTCAGGTTGGAAAGGCGTGGTGTTGGCGCGAAATTAAAACCGAAATGGGGTGGGCCATACCTCATCTTAGCCAAACCATCCTCAGTAGACTTGGTCATAAGGCAGTGGAATGCGCCAGACGCGCCAAAAATGGTATGTAAGGTATGACATGACCTGCAGTTTTCTTGTAGAAGTAAATCCAAGTTTTGTCTAGTCCATTTTCTTTGTCCAGATAATGGTTTTTTCAGTCATTGTGTGTGTTCGGCAAACAGAATGACCCAACCTGCCTGCCCATAAATGCCTCGTGTATTTTCTGCTTGGATTAATCTGATGAACTTTGGTTCCTTGAAATTGGCCATTGCTGTCACTTCCGAACGTCTACTTTCCATCAAATCACCCCTCCCCCCCCCCCCCCGTAAGCAAATGCTGGTCGAGACAACCTGTCCTACTATTCATCATTGCAGTATTTGCTCTTTGCTTCATAAATAATTGTTATCATTTCGCCTGGTATGATTTTCAGACACTTCAGTCGAACCGTTTCAACCCGAGCATTTTGGACCGATTAAACTAAAAAAAAACCCGTCTTTACAAACATAACAAACGGATTATAGTTCAATTATACTAAAACGTTTCCCTCAGCTTTGCAAGTGTACATCCAAAACCGGCTGATAAATTCGAAAATCCACTCCGATATTGGTAGGTTCACATTCCACGCGCGCTTACAATTCAGCTTATTATAATCGTGATATTATGCTCGTCAATAATTCTGAATTCGTGCTTGATATATCGTTTGCGTCAGAAAACGCGGTCTTTTAAAAATAAACTTGACAAACGCGACAAATATATGAGCAGAGAGAAACGGGCTACTTTTGCTGTGATAATTATGATAACTGCATTTATAATTATAATTTTACTTGCTTCAGCATCATGCATTTCATCTGCGTCAGAAATTGCTTTTTTCTTTTTTTAATCTAGAAGGAAAAATTCAAGTGGTATAAAATTCTGGCTGAAATCGGCAATGCCTTAATTCATAACAGCAAGTGCATAAAAATTTTTCCATGTTGTCACAGTCGAAGATTGGCCCAGCATCACTAAATTGTGCTTCCTTCTCACATCGCTTACACGCAGTCATTAGATTTTTTTGCAATCACCTTATGGAACAGGCCACCAGAGGGCACTGCTAAGACACTTTAAGTTTAAGAACTTTTATCGTCAAGCAAAAACATGATTTTGTTACGTTTTTTTTGCTGCTCCTCCACCTTTCCTTTGTTTTAACCGATTGCTTGATTTTTCCAATTTGCAGCTGCTCTTTTTTCATGCCTTTCAACGATCGAGTGCAGTGGAACTGTTCCATTAGAAGTAAATTAGTCATAAGTTCTCTTGCTGAATGTTTCACCGGGATGGGGGCTTGTCTTCTTTGGAGAGACACACAACCATATGTCTACAAGCTCAAGAACTAAGCCTCATCGTATTCGCCCACTATATTTCTTTATTATGAGCAGGACCTAAAATATAAGAAGTTCTACTGACTGTTCACTGAATGTGGTATTTATAAAAAACCTGCTTGCCCGCTTATTATCTGGCTCAAAGCGGAGAAACAGGTTAAACTATGAGGAGTGATTGGCCGTCCATGGCTGCACGCACAAATGGATAAAAGGGGATATATGTAAAGTGCGGAAATATCCTGGAAACAAAGCACCCCAGCCAGCCCACATGGATACAACGATTTGTCCAAACATACCGTTCATTAAGATGGAGAGATGGGCGAGGACGAGCCACGCAACCCGAGGTCCCGTGCGACGACTGTACTGACGCCGAATCCGTAATTGAAAGCGACGTATTTTCTTGGGATTTGAACGCTATTAGAATTGATGATTTCGACTTTACTGGCGATGTTGAGTCTACCTAAATCATTATCTAAACAAGATTCGGAGCTTTCAGGATGGGCGATAACTGATAACTTCTGATGTCGTACAAGGTTCGTCAAAACATTTTGGATTTTTCTCAAATAAAAGATTCAAAACCAAAAATTAGATAACACAGCCACTAAACTTACTAAAAAAGATATAAGCGCAGTATCTTATTACTATGCCGATAAAATACCTATGATCATATCTAGTTGTGATACATGATCATACAATGAATGCATGTCGTCCCCTGGATATACATAGGACAAAAGCCTAAAATTTTCTGACACGGGTTGTTCTTTTAAATCTATCGATCTTCTGCCAACAAAGAACTATCCTATTAAGCCAGCTATGGACACCTGATTTTACGCAATTGCCCATATTTTCCACTTTCCATCATAGACCACCTTTTTCCATAGAATGAAACAGCAATAGACCAAGGCTTGTGCAACCGAGATGATGGAAAATCCGAGGTACACACCCTAAACTCTCCCTATTTCGCAGAAGGACAAATATGCCCTGTTGACTGCCTCTTCGTTGATCATGCGGTAAGATGAAGATGGAAAAATATTCGAATTCTGCTCATCGCCACATTTGACTGCACCTCGCGCTGGTGCTGGATATATCCATAGCTGGCCGACCATATCGGGTAGGACCAACGAGAGCAGGGCGTGCGACAAATTTTAAATAGCTTTTCATGCGTCTCTTGAAACTGAAATTAAAAGGCATGATTAGAGGCAGTTCGCAACCTGGAAGAAAGGACTGACGAATTCGTCAATGTTGAAGTTATCACCGAAAGGTCCCATAAAATCTTGTATTTGTCCGCCTAGCAGCTGGAGCAAGGAGAAAACCACTTTTTAATGCTGCACACTGTCTCGTTTTCCGCATAGTATGTCAATAGTGGCACTATGCAGCCCACATTCGACATCAAAGCATCTAGCAAGCCCTCAGCCATGCAAAGGGCACGATTCGAGTCGTAGTAATCAAAGAGTTTCAATTTCGGGACATTTTCGTTTAATACGCAGCCAGAGATTTCGTTGATTTTGTTTGGTGGCGCCATTGTAATTATTGCATCTGCTCCTGCTGGAATTGCCACTAGTGAAGAAAGGACAGATGGCATGGTGTCAACATGCACTAGGAAACCATCAGCCCCAGTGTCCTCATCAAACACCACTGAGGATCGATCGAAAACGGCATCTAAGGTCAAGCCACTCGTAACCACTTTTGATGGGTCTACGGCCGCCCTTCCTCTGGCTTCTGGCCCACTTACGACTTGATTCACCTAGAAAATCAAGGTCGTTAGTGAGGTCGCTAGATGCCAGATACGTGACTCACGTCTATCTGATAGCAGTTTCCATGATCGATGACGATATATTTCGCAGCTGAACAACAGTGAAATTCCTGACCAGCAAAAGCACAATTAGAAAGGGCTTCTGGACAAAGTCTGGAAATTATTTTCAGAAATAAATGAACTGGGTTTGTAAGGTTCTGCGCTGATGCCTCTGCTACCTTTAGAGCCACTGATGTTAGCAGTGGGTTGTCGCTAGAAGCTAGTCCATTGATTGACGTGCTGCCCAGAAAATCTGTTACATTGTCTTCAGTTAGCCCGACTCTGCGCAGTCGACGGAGGATATTATCGGGGAAGTACCAGTAATTATTAAGGCTATGGTATCTTATTTGGGGCAGACAGATGCTGATATTTGGGAATGGCGCGGTCGCGCCAGCCACTTGAGCTTCATTGATAATGCTTGTTCCTTCTTCCGCATATCGCTGTCCGACACAGTATGACGAATACGTCATAGCGACTAGGCCAGAAATGATGGCTGTTATGAACAGATATCGTTCCTCTTTACTTTTTGCCTTATAAGCGTCTTCAATGCTGGCGATGGTGATTTTTGATGCCAATTCACCAATTTCGTCCAACTCGGGGCTCTCCTCCTGATCTTCGCCTGAACTCGTATCTGGCTCGCTGGTGCTCGGGTGATCTTTGGCGAGTTCAGTCATTGTAGTTGCTCCCACTGCTTGCCACCTTGAAGATGTTGATTCTTGAGCTCGTTGTATTTTCCTGTTTCTTCGCTGAGTACGTCCAAGAGTGGTCATTCAGGCAGGCTCCTTTCCTTCTAGGGTTTTCGTGAACAGTTGCTGTCGGTGGCTCATGGTTTCAGGAATAACTGTAGGTACCAATGTCGGAAACATCACTGTGGGCTTTGCTTCCTGGTCAGTGTCTTTAATGCGAAAACACCGAAGTAAGGGTGCTGGTTGCTGGGGAATCCTGTAACAATGACATCATCGTAAAGGGACTGTTTTCCTCGCGGCAGTTTAAATAAAGATGGTGCTAGGAGCTTGTTGCGCATAGCTAACAGTTTTGGAAAGCGTGCGCGCGTGCATTTAGATTATAACGCTCATTAATAACACAGCTAACAGACCGAATTTAAGCGTAGTCATCGACGAAAGCCCCATGGTGACAGGAGCAAGGGAGAATGAGGTGATATTTGCAAAGTCACCTGGTAATCGAAATTGCGTTGGCGTAGTGCAAAACATACAAAGTAAGTAAAATCGAGTATACGAATACACAATTGCATCAATAAACACAGCCCCCACATACAGCAGAATGCTGGCTGGCACATGTCAGATTAATTCGTTAAAATCAGTTCGTTCGATGATTTTAAAGAAAGCAACTTCTTCAACTTCAACCTCACATTCGGCTTGCACACTCGCTTTCGGCTCCCCAATAATCGTTTGGTTTTTCGGTTTTTGTATCCCTTACAAAATCTCTTTGTTTCTAGTAATAATACCCCAAAAAGATAATTTTCGTAGCTCGCCAAGTGTCACTCTGAAACAATCTAAGTGAGCGAGCGAAACGACAAAAATACTTCTCTAGATACAATAGCCTATTCACGGTTTGCCTACCTCTAGCAACAGTAGGAAGGCGATTAGAATACAAATGACCTGCGCAGCTTGCTCAATCGTGTCGCCTTCTTGATTTTCTAAACTTTTTTTATTTTTTTTTCATTTTTGGGTTCCTTGAGGTAAATACCCGAAGCCTGATTGTTGAAGGTCAAACTCAAAGCCTCAAACCTAAAAGCGAGTTTAGAAAAAAACTTGCGTGTTTATCTTAACGCTCGGGTTTCTCCATCAAACAATTATTCAAGAATTCTCAGGACTTCAGGCCACCAGCACTGCTGAATCAGTTGGCCAGTCGCCTCTGAAATTTTGCAGAGAGCTTACTTTTGCTCCTTGAAACAGTGAAAAAATTACAGTTTCGGTTTTTAAACTTCGACTTGACGGTTGGCGATGTTTCTTCCCGGCTCATCCATGTTTTTTTGTGGCCTTAAATAATAATATTTAAAAGCTATTGTAACTCTAATTATGAGCAGAACAACTGAAGCATCGATGCAGACTATTGATCTCATCTCATTTGTTACACCCACTAGGATGGCTTGAGAAAAACGGCGCGGTAGTAAGTCGTGCCAACGAAGATTGCAAACACTATTGGTTTGAAATGTCGGATCGGATAGTTCAGATCGAAGGATCCAATCCGAATTTTCGGATGGCGATTTTTTCCGACCGATCGTGTCCAATCTGGCCGTGAGTTGGCGCAGAACGCCCTCGTGCGTAGATGCTCCCAGTGGACAAACACTGGTGAAAGCTGCAAGGAAAGCTGGCTGGCAATGCTTACCATAACGAGTGCTGGCCGCCTATTGGCAAGACTATCAGGGGCGACGTGTGGCCCACCCACAAAAATTTGTTTAAAAACCTGTGAGTAACAACAACTGGTGGCTTCTCTTTTCATTGAGAGTTCGGAGATAGTACAGTGTACAGTGGGTGGATCTAGGGATAACCAACCATCTGTGTCATAAATTTCGCTAACCTTTCGATGAAATAAATGTTGGGACAGCTTTTGCTGATAAATGCCTTCATAGTCTTGCTTTTCCCATAGTGGACATAAATAAGCTTCAAGCAAATATCGCATATCAAGCCATAATTCTGTGTATGACTAGCGTAACTATATGAAGCACTTAGCATCCGATGGTTTAAATTTTTTATAGGCAGATCTTCTCTTTTGGTATTGATCAAAAGTTTGTTGCTGCTGGGCCACACTGTATTTGGCGCGACGATGGCCAGGTACTATGCAAATCTGTAAGATGTGGCGCAAGAGGTTTAGCAGTCACTTTGTATGCTTGAGAAAGAAATTGCTTAACCTTTGTAAAAACCATTTCTTTCTCCACTTCACCCACACAAAACCAGAAAGTGCAGGTGCAGGACAGAAAAAATACCACTAAAAAAGAAAATCAAAAACACTGCCATTGCCCCGAAATAATAAGAAATTTCGCTTTGTTGTTTCAAGTTGACCTCAGTCATTTTTGGAAGCCAAATCAAGTTGGTACGAAACTGCGTCAAACAGTGGGCAGATAATAGAAGTCTTTAGGCTAACGATAAGCAGAAATTCGACAGCAGAAGGAGGTGTGGCACTTGCGTCTGCTTTGCATGAGTGTAGGCTCGGGGCCCTGTTATCTTATCAGAAAGAAAGGTGGAGGAGATTGACATTGGAAGAAGCTGCAGACGTCCAAGTTTTAGTGAAATTTGGATGTGAATGTAATATCCTGTCTGCGCATGGTGTCATCATCATACTTTGTTCTTGTGCAAACGCATATGCGCAGTAGTAGCACGAGAAACATAAAACACTACACACATAATACTAAAAATGGTGTTATGATGGGCGCGAACTGGTGGAATTTACTTGTTGTTCACGCAGAGGGATATAGACAATATATCACTATTTAAATCTGCCTGACCACTTAGTGGCTACTTGGAAAAAATACAAAAAATTAAGCAAAAGCAGAAAGAAGAGCTACAACTTCGATAAATTCTGTCTGTTGCTGCTCCAGGTCACACGCATTTAGCATTGCAAAAATCAGTTCCATGACATATTCTCCCTTTAGCACATGAATCTTCTAAACCCCTCGCGCCTCGAATTACAAAAGAACGTCAATACATTAACGGTAAAAAGGAATAAAACGAAAAGGCTGAAAATTATTCGCATTAAAAGTGAATAAATTAGTGCTATTTAACTCGCTTACGTCATAGATACCGCAACAAGAAAATAAGAAGGCGTCATATTTTTCTTAGTTGTGTAGAAATATACTGGTGTATGTTCAGAAAGACTACAACTGAGCGCCTTGGAGCTATGCGCAATGGGACCAATTTAGGCGAGTGTGGAAAACGCAACTGGAAGCCATGAATTCGAATAAAGATCTGTACTAACAGGAATATTCTTCGCACCCGCTTTGGGGCTAGGCTCTTTTGCGTAGTGAAGAAATGCATTTATGCTCTGTTTATGTAGGGGCATGGCTGCTACGATTTCACGGTAAGCCAAAGGCGGGGCTCAAACGGAAAAAAGGCTAATAAATTGTCAATCAATGTTTTTAAAACCACATATATTATGCAAATTCGAGATTTGGGTTAGGACTTTCCGTTTAGAAAGGTACATAAATAAGAATTATTATAGGGAAGCTTTGGCCACCTTCTGCAAATTCTTAGTGTTCTCCCAAAGATCTGGCTTAAATTTTGCGAGTTTTATAAACGTTCCGAAGTAGGCCCTGAGAAAAACTTTGTGATCTACTGTTTGTTATATTTTTATCAGAAAAATTCTTCGAGTCATACTCCGTGCCGCCCCGTTTCCCATCTCCACTCCTACCTGTTTTGCCTGTGGCCGGCCAGCAATCATGTTATGATAAGCGAGGCGATAAGGTGACCAGAACTCTCTCGGCAGTCTCCTTGTGTGCGTCGCCTCGCCATTGGGACACCTCCACGAGAGGACATCCTGTGCCAGCACCAGCGTCCCCGTATCACACTCAGACATTATTTGGGAAGGGACTCACGACCACATTGGATGGGGTTTTGTCGGATCGGATCGGATCACGTGAAAAAAGTACTTGGAATTTTTTTAACAATCAATAACGCATAACTTTTTTTCGAAAGGTCGTTCTCCATGATAAACACTGCCGGGCATTTATTTACGTTATCACGTGCCTTGGCACAAGCAGCGACCATCTCAAAGCCACACTGCCCATCGCGGATCTTCAAGCTGATAATGTAAAGATGCTGCTCATACTGCATATGACTGCAAGCACGACTTTCATTTTTGTATAAAAACGGTTATTTGCACTCCTCACTAATACTTATTTCTGTCGTCCAACGCCAAACATTTGCCAAATCTGGGAAGGCAATCTTGTATCGAACAAAAAAATGCGACTCCGCAAAACTGAAACTTGCGATTTGTTTCTAGGAGCAAAAGAAAGCGCTCTGAAAAATATTGGGGCCATCTGGCGAAGTGGTCAGTAGTGGTTAGTGCCTAATTCCCAGGGGCCAGTTCTATACTAACGAGAAGCTGAGTAAGTGCTCGGGCTGAAAGCATGTGCTTAGTCAGCTAAGTATAACTTAACTAAGAAAATGCTTAGACGGGTTCGACATCGAAGAATAAGCATTCGCTTAACTAATTGTAAGCAAAAGTAGTTGTGTCGCGTGGGAAAGGTAGAGCAAACAATCAGTTTTCTCTTGTTTGCCACCAGTTTGCCAACATTCATTAAAATTTTTCGTGTGCTTTATACCGACCAGTAGAGGAATGGCACTGGCCACACATTGCCGATTGACCTGGGGACGCCTGAAAAGATAAGATTTATTAAATTTTCTAAGTTCTGCACAGAATCTTGGCATCTATAGCTAAACAGCACCAATGGGGTATGAAAGCATCAAGTGAATGTAACGCTTGCGGAGCGGAGAAAAGGATGACGTCCAGCGCATGTTACTTTTGTGCCCATGGTCCATGACTGTGTGGCGTGAGATACTTACGTACTCGCTTCAAGAGAAATAAGCGAGGCGACCTTGTATGGACCCCAGAACATCTAATCTTTGGTTTATTCAACCGTTGGATTTTTTCGGAAGTGCAGTATAGGCTAAACATAATTGTGCCTCTGGCCAGAAACTATTCATATAAAGAACGACGAGCAAAAAATTGCTGCTTCTCCTCTACTGCTTTCCACCTAATGCTGAAGTGATATCGTTCTCGTTTTTGCGCTTCTCCCGCTGTTGCGCCAAGTCGAGTTGAAGCCAAGTCGAGTTTTCTTTTCTTAAAGAACGAAAATAAAAATACGTTATCTGAGTGCGGCTTAACCAGCGCATTAAAGAGACACACACGTGTGACCGCCAAGGCTACTGAGGCGGTGGTGGGTCTTTGTGGCGATCCTTTTCTCATATACCTGAACAAGTCATAGTGTTGACATTTTTGTGAGGGTTTTGAAGACGGGGTTTTGAAAGCTCGTCCAGATTTACCACAGCAAAGGATTTTGCAAATCAATCCTTTTTTGGATTTTGAAAAAGCATATCCCATTTTTTCATCATAATGGTTCCTGTCAAAATTTTTTTTCCGGGTCACCTATTTAACCAGGAAGCGCTGTTCAGGCGACGTCACCACCAACGACCTCAGCTCCCTAACAGGGTCAGCGATGTTTTCAAATACAGTTCTGGGGATTACATAAGATTTAATGAAGCCTCCAGCTTTTTCGATAATTAAACGACTTTGGCGAAACGCGCTAGAAAGAGCGTGGTCAACGCTATCAGCGATAAACTAGCCATCATGAAGGCTCTGGTGGGTGGAAGTCACAAGTTAAACACATTAAAAAATAGTTGCCTTGCCGAACTCACTCGAATTATATTTTTTTCGCAACGAGCTTTAGCCATAGCCATATGTGTGTCCTTCAGGGGGTGGTATCAAGAGGCTCTAATCAGACTCAGCAGCTTCACTGGTGATACTCGTGACTTCAGCATACAACCTTCCAAGTTTTTCTTAACACTTGAAAGAAGTCATGACAGCGCCAAGCTAGGCTTTCAGTATTGCAATCTGTAGAAATTGAGAAGTCTATATAGCGGGATTTCGGGAGGAACAAGAAGATCATTAAATTACTCAAATAAGACATTATTTATTTTAGAGTATATTAGAATATATCAGGTATATTGGTATATTATAACAGTGGTGAAAAATAAAAAAAATAAACGCTTTGAATATTTTTAAATATGTAAACTTAAGGCTCTAAAACATATAGCAGCAAGGCTGGGACACGGCGCGGAATTTCAAATTGATCGCAGTGTTGGCGAAAACAATGTATATTGGTTCATTGGTATATTGTAACTAGCAGTGGTAAGACTTGATGCCTGGCCTGTTGAAGTAACTTTTGCACATGTATTTTTTAAAATGGAATATATTTACTTTTAACGCATGAGGGTAGCTAGGGTGATCTTGCAGCCTGACCCATGTCCGATGTAGAATTGCTTTCTTGCTGCCAGCATGGTTTTGGCTAAATCAATCGTCCACAGTGATGCTTTAAGCCGTTGGCTATTAGAGAGAAAGCCAGTGAGCCCTCCAGCGATTCCAGAAGCGATCAATCATATACGTGTCGATCGAAATAACCATACCAAATACCAAATAATGCTATGATAGGCCGTTGCACCTGTAACTAACGGAACTGCACCAACCGTCTCAACAGTTTGTGCTCGTGAGACCAATGCGGCGTTAGACCTGTCGGTCAGATCTGTAAATCGTGAGAATTAATTACTTAGTAGCGGGCATGTGCGTCATAACTGTTAGGTGTAATGCCTCAATATTGAATGATTAAATTGGCGTGAGCATTCTCTGGCTTGCATTTAAAACAGTCAGGTGAAATATCGGCTGGGCATTCATATTTAGGGATCATATGGAAATGATCAGTGAATGCCGGAACCAACTCCTTGCACAGAGCACTCTTCGTCAGCATACAGTTGCGGGCTTCTCTCGGGACAGGTTTAACCCTTGATGCCCTTAGCTATGTGAGGGTGCAAATGTTATTACGATTTCAATTACGCTCCGTTATTTTGACGTTACGGAGGCGGCTGCAAAGATTTGGCACAAAATTTGAATGCCACAATTTGCAACAGCATATGTTTGGGTGTGGCTCTACTTGTCATGATTCACATTTATCTAGCATCGTCGCGTGCAATGTTGAGTTGGAGCCTCGTTGCAATCGGGGAATGATAAGTGACAGCGAGCAAAATACTAGAAACTAATGTTCCAATTTGGTCTTATCTCCTCAGTGTTTGTTAATGGCTGTTCGAATATTTTTTGCTGAAATGGTGCTGAACTTTTTTTATCAACCTCAACAGTTGTGTCAGTCCAAGTTTTTTTACCATTGGCTTGGAGATTTCAAGCTAGCTGCCCTGAAAAAAGCAATCCATGAATCGGGTGACGGTCACTACCACACAGGTAGGAGCCACAACAACTTTCGTCCGTCAGCAGACCATCGACTAGAGAGGCAGAAGAAGTTACTACTACACAATATGTTTCAGCACGACTTCACATCTTCCAAAAATGCTGCGTTTAGATCATTTAACTGTACTCCTGATGTTTTTAATTCTGTTGTTTTGTAATTAAAAATTTTGTGCAATATGCAGCAATATACAGTTACTGCAGTCATTTTGCAAGTATAACATTTTTCTTTCAAATTTTTTATTGGCTAAAGCCCTTTTTGACTATAGCCGGCCAGCAGTCTAACCTTATAAGCAGAACTGTGCGGGGACGGGTACACGCAGCAGCTTCCTTTTGCGTGTCTTTACTAGGAACACCTTTACCCCAGGTCATCCTGGAGTTGACAACGGCATTCTCGCACAATGGCAAGTGGGCTTTCAATCCTCTGCAGACTGTCTACTCCTTCGGCATCCGTCTCTCAACTCGGGGCACCTGGACGGTATCAGGTGATTCGCCCACAGCCTGGCGTGCAAGGTCAGCTAGGGTTGACGGCTCGCAAACCGACCGACGTCGCCGGGGATTGACTCCAGAACGAGTCCAACCACTATATTCCAAGCAGTACAGAGAGACAATGCAGAACGCTGCGCCACCGCGGCTGCCTGCAAGTATAACTGATATGCTCTCACAACGATAGGTCACGTGCACGGGGCTGATTAGTGTAATCAAAATGCTAGTAATGACCAGGCACCTAAGAACTGTGAAGATGTAACAAGTGAGTAATATGCGCAATTCCCCATGGACATCCGCAGCACCACCCAAAATTGTGCTCTACCCTTTGTTATGACACAGTTTGTCCAGCAGCATGTTTAGGAACAACCATTTCCATAACCCCAAGAGCAGTCCTAACAATTTTCGTGGAAAAAGCAGTGGTATATAACTTCTTGGAAATTATAAGGGATCATATGTTTTTCAATTCAGAATCCTAACGCTTAGTGCTTTATCCTATGTTAAAGACAAAGTGTACTCTAGGATTGGATCTTTCTGTTTCTAACCATTTTTCCAGAGCGTGAAGTGCATTGGCAGCAAAAAATTTTGCTGAAATCGGAATAATTTTTGAGCCATACACCAAGTCTTCAACGAACTTGTACGCCAGCGATTCTTTCTTCAGCCAAGCAATGTTATCAGTTTTCAATGGATCCAGGGGCCGTGGAGACATTTAGTGATCCGACTACAGCCGTCTGATGATTCCCATGTGTGTTGATTTGTGATGTGAAATAACATCGACTCCCATAAATAATCCAGTAAATCGGCATCGCCTTTACATTCTCGAAAAATCGTCCATACAAAATTTGTGATCGATTTGACCCAAGGAAGTATGTCTCGTTTGACGACAGCAAACTTTGCGCTGGACAATCTTTTCTCAATACGTTTCACGTAATGCCAAACGTCAGATTGGTGTCGAATTTCGTTAAACGTTAGATTGGTGTCGAATTCTTCATTTCCGCGATAATCGAAGAGTGCTCATCGGTAACTAACGTTCCTACTTGGATGGGGGCTTCAGGCTGGGGCAGTACGGACTCGGAAGTGGAGGACGATGCAGTAGACGACGATGATGCAGATCCTGGTTCACTTCCAGGTTCCGTCTTTATGAGCGAATTCAGAAGGATTTTGGTTCCGACCAATTCCAAGGCTGGACTTGACTTCGCGTCGACATGCTTCACGGTATTGATGGAACTGATTATTTTCTTTGTTTCGAGATCTATGGCAGAAGTTATAGCGAATCTTGCTGAATGGCCGACATGACTGTATCTAGTGTCGATGGCGATTTTTAAAGAGCTTTCTTCATCATCTCGTTGTCTGGTCCTGATCGATTCAAATATTTGTGAACTTCCCTCCATGTAAAATGCGCGTGTGGTTGGATAAATGTAAGCTCGTGCGACGTCGTAAAACTCTTTCTACGAAGGAATAATTAGATCAAGGCCATAAGCAATATCGTGCAAATCTTGAAACGTATTTCCTGCTGTGATTGTTGCCGACGGAATGGCCGAATTCAAGTTGGTCATTGCACTTAGAAACGGAGACGAGTTCCACTTCTGAGATTTGCAGCTAGCACAATAATACTCGACACGCTAATGGGCACCTCGAACGAAAAACCGCACTTCCTGCTCGATTTTCGCACCACACTTGGCATCGACGAAAGGGCATACGTAATTCCGATTCCATAATTATGAAAGTTAAGTGTCCAGGAATATGGTAATTTTCAGTTAATGATTTTTCAACAGATCGCTGCTCTGGAGTTGACTGATATATTGATCCAGATATTTCGCCAGTCGACGCTGTCTCGGGTGCTGTTGATGGAGATGACTTTGACGAGGTTGCCGCAGGCGGAGTATTTTCGCGCATCACTTGAACGGCTGATATTGATGAAAAAAAACCTTTTCCAGCTTCATCCTGAAGAAATATGCAACAACTCATTCATTAAAGCAACTCATTGAAGAAGCCGATTGGTATCAGGCTGTTGAAATACTGCTTACCGAGTTCACAATTCCCAAGGAGTTGGACCTATAAATCAGAAGGAGACTGCATTTCCTATACCGCGATGTTATAAATTTGGAGCGGGCTTATTTACACCTTGTCATAAGCAGTTTGTGTCTGCGCAGAGTGTGCGCGACCTCCCCTTGGGTCTTCTTTTCGCTGGCACGAAAGTAAAACAAATATACGCAAAGAAAACTAAAAGAAAAATAGAATATAATGCTAGCCATGATGAAGGAAAAATGAGTTTTACTGGTTCGATCGCACTTATTGCCAGAATTCAAATTTTAGGGTTCGCAAAACATTTCTAATATCAAAGTACCTAATCCATTGCCGAAATTGATATGAATCAGAATAGCCGCTCATAAAACGGTTTGAAATTAAGCCTTAATGGTAAGTGTCGTCTGAACGTCTTCTGTTTCTTTTTACTCCTTTTTATTCATCAAAAATGAAATATGGAATTAAATTTGGTCACCAAGAACTACGAGGCTGACCGCGCACACTTTGCACAGACACTCAAGACTGCTTATGACAATGTGTAAATAAGCCTGCTGGAAATTTATAACATAGCGGTATAGAAGATGCAGTCTCCTTCTGATTTTTAGGTCCAACTCCTTGCAACTTGTAAACTTGGTAAGCAGTATTTCAACAACCTTAGGTCCAACTCCTTGCTATTCCTGTCACCGCGTGAGTCCATGGGAAACCGTCAAGACTGCATCATCATTCAATTGAAACGTATCAGCTCCCCGCCAATGAAAGTACTGATTTTCAAAATGCAACTTGCATACTGCGGAATTACTATTCAAACATTCTTCGGTGACGCGAGCATTTGTAATCCATCGTTGTCGTCGCTCAGCATCAGTAAGCGGACTAAGAAACTGATGAAGCGAAATTTTGCTGCCACTTCTTGTACTGCATCCAGGAACCACACACCGCCGAGACATTGCAAGCAAATTGGCTAAGGCAGACCATTTTCAAACGACGAACAAAAATTACGACGATTACTACAGCTACAGCTTCACAGAATTATGCGAGTGATACCAAAAATATCGGTACAAATTACGAAAAATCGTGATATATATGGATGTCTATTCGATGATACTGATTAAAAATAAAAAGGTACTTCACGCTCTGGAAAAATGGTTAGAAACAGAAAGATTTAATCCTTGAGTACACTTTGTCTTTAAGACACACTTTGTCCACCACAATTGATGGGAAACACCATTTGTATAAAGACAAAAGCTGTCCTTACATTTTTTTGAGAAAGGCGGTGGTATACCTACTTGAAAATAATGGGGCTCGCTATGTTTTTCGATAAGAAATCCCGATTCTCTGTGCTTAACCCCCTGTTATGGCACACTTTGTTCACTAGCATATATGGAAACAATTATTCGTATCACTACAGTTGCTGTCTCGACATTTTTTGTGAAAATGCAGTGGTATATACCTATTTGTAAAGTATGAGGGATGGTATGTTTTCCGATTGGAAATCCCAACGCTCTGTTCTCCACTCTCTGTTATGACACACTTTTTCCACTAGCATGTATGAAAACAACTATTTGTATAACCACAAATGCTGTCGTGACAGGTTTTGTTGAGAAAGGCAATCGTATATACCTAGTTGAAAAGTATGAGGTATGTTATGTTTTTCAATTTAGAATCCTAACGCTTTGTGCTTTACCCTCTGTTATGACAGACTCTGTTCACCAGCATGTAAGGGACCAACAACTCGTATAACAACATATGCTGCCCTGACAGGTTTTGTCAAAAAAGGCAATTTTATGTAACTACTTGAAAAGTTTTCGGGGGTGATATGTTTTTTCATATGTTATCCCCACGTCTAGTGCTTAACCCAATGTTATGACACACTTTGTCCACCAGCATGTATGGAAACAACCATTCGTATACTCACAAGGTGC
The DNA here is from genome assembly GCA_030248295.1 of Mesodorylaimus sp. YZB2_4. Classification (NCBI taxonomy): domain Eukaryota; kingdom Metazoa; phylum Nematoda; class Enoplea; order Dorylaimida; family Dorylaimidae; genus Mesodorylaimus; species Mesodorylaimus sp. YZB2_4. Next base: position 39,403 of record JASANH010001346.1, read on the forward strand.
TGTTGTAAAGTACTGTACTGTACTGTATAATCCGCCGTCCACCCTACTGTACATCACGCTCCATCGAAACCCTCCTCGAATTTCAACTTGACAGCTGGTCCATTAAACAACCCAATCTTCACCATTCAATCAATCTACCCCTACACCAGCCCAACCTCAGTAATGCGCCTGGACCATCTGCGCCTAAACCGTCTTCAAACAACATCCAACTAGGAAATCCAACTCGTCGACTGCACATGGATGGACACGACTGGACAGCAGAAGGACACGACCCTTCTAATTGAACTCTTACAATGAGATAAAGTGCTCTGGCTCTAATGTGTTTTAATGGATGTGGCAGATGTCATCCCATGCAGAGTGAAAACGCATGACCCGGAAGGAGGAGAGAGAGGGTAGGTCGGAACGGGTGCGGTCGTGTGGAGTGTCTCTCTCACGTTTCATTGTGGCTCGTTTACCTTTTGGTGCCACTATTTTTACAGTAAACAGCAGCACAGCTAGTTTGCTTCGAATCTGCGCTGAGTTGGGAAGTAGCTACCACATGGTAGCCCCACCTCAGAATTACTACATATAAATTTGGCGACCGTGGCAGGACGTCTAGATTGTTTCTGCCGAGATTTAATTGCTCTGATTTCGTTGAACTGTGAGATATGTTCCGTAGCAATATGTTCCGATTTCGGCGGAACCGGACGGCAAGCGATGGAGACATCAGCGGATCAGGAAGAAGCGAAGATTTGGAGCCAAGAGAACAAGGTCAGAGTGGCGTTCGTCGAGTGGACGACAGTAGACAAAAACGGACGACAATGGTGACGGATCAAGATGGCTCGAGCTCGTATTACCACCATTCCCACGCCCCCAGCTCATCGTCACCTCCAAGGCAGCCAATGGTCCACAATATCGTCGACAAGAACCCGAAGTTCTCTGGAAATCCGGGTGAGTCAGTTGAAACATATATACGGAAGTATGAAAATTTCGCAGATTTAAATGAGTTGTCCGAGAAGGACAAGGTTAGGTTCTTCATTTCCGGATGGGAAGGCGCAGTAGAAAACTGGTACCTTTGTATGAGCCAGTCTTCCAAGACTGAGGCGGTGGCCAAGAATGGCCCACGAGTAGGCGTAGGAGGGATAACATAACCCTTTCTGAAAGAGAAGTTATTGCAGCATTACCAGACCCCACACCGCAAGCATATGGCGCAGCATAAGTTGGTTAAGGCGCAGGTAGATTTTTCAAGAATTTAGGGCTTATAAATCAAAACATTAAAAAGCAAGCTAACTAGTCCGCCAAACTAAAGCAAAAAATTCAACCAAACCAAAAAGAACAGAACAGAACACTCGTCTCGGCTCGGCCGGCCAGTAGTAAGTAATTTTAACGAAGGGTAACTACGGTTAACGGAATCAGCGCGCGCCGCACGGCTAATAAAAATATTCCGCCTGCTGGAGGTATGCCTTAAAATTCAGTTTTTGGAGCTTAAAAAATTAATTAGCTCGAATCTTAAAATCACACCCTCAAAAGAATACTTCGCGCCATGAGAGCTTTCAGAAAAACCAACTCTTTTGTCCGTAGCTTTAGTGGTTATTGCTGCAGACAGGACTTAAGTACTTCGTCGTCGTCGTCGTCTTCCGTCGTCATCTCTGGAACAGCAAAACGTGCATTTTGGATCTCGAGAACGGCTGAACCGTTTCCAACAAAATTTTGCACGATTATTGGCCATGGTAAAAATAGCTCATCCCCAAAACTTTGTGCATTTTTGTTGATTTGTTGTCGAGTTATGAACGATCAAAGTTGTCCGCTTAACATTGCGCGTCTGTGTGGCTGGGCTAAACAGGCAGCTAGGTACCGCGCCTGTTGATACATGGGCGAGCCACAAATGAGGAAGTGGTTCCGCCTTTGGGACGAACTAGCAGGCACTCAGATGTTTGCCGCCGTTGTTTGGGGCATGGACACTTTGCCCGAGATTGCCCATCATCTTTTGATCATAGGGATAATGGTCATAATGGAACAATCGTCCCATAGGACACAACGAAACTCGTAACTTTCAAGGACATCGAGATGGGAGAGATCTCGGTCCGCGAGTGCAAGGGAGATACAATGGCCCATCGAGCCATCGTGATAGGCGTCATGACCAAGAGCGATCTTATCCTAGCAATTGGAGGAATCGGGACCACCAGCCGCATAGTGAAAATGGTCATAATCAACGCACAACTATCCGGCGCACTCAGAATCACAGTCAGGTTGGAAATTTTGATAACCCAGCCCACAATCGCGACACCAGGAATAATCAAGCTAATGTAATCACAGGGGCTGTAGGAAGTTCGACCGCTCAAGAGACAATGCACGAAATGTTTGTCAAACAGCAAGGTCAAATAGTTTCGATGATATCAGAACAGACTCAAGAGCTGAAAAAGTATTATGAGGAGGTGCAACGAGTTAAACACGCAGTCGGAAATTGATCTTTCGTGTTTAACCCTCAAGATCAGCAATTAATGCACATCGGAAAATTCTTGGGCCTCCTGTCAAACTACGTCTCGCCGACAAAATGGTCTTATACTCCATCGTCTCACAAGTCATCTATATCTGGGAAATGTTAGCGTCAGGCAGCTTTAAACGACAATATTTGCCCCTAACTCCTTTATAAATAAAGGACATTTGCGTGAAAATATAGGTCTTTGAGGAATGTTTTGTTTAAGATGCCCATCGTTCATCAACATTCATCAAATACCCATATTTTTTACGGGTATGTGCATGTTTATGTTTCCATGTTTTCTGTGTATTTTGAATGATGTTTTGTTCCCACTAAGAACAAAATATACCTCAAATTAAACAGAGTGAGCATGACCTCAACACCTTATCAGGCCGCGGACAAAATTATCATGAGGCACTTTCAGTAAGAATCGACGAACTCACCCAAAACATAAGCAGCCTTGAAAAATGCCCTCCCCCTCAATACATTAGCATAACTCCGCTCTTATGACTTCACTCCATATGACTCAGGATCAGTGATTAGCATTGAGATTTGGCAAGTGCATGCACTCTCTAAGACTGATTGTGAGTTAGCACGAATTTGGAGCGATTATAGTTGGCACAGGAGAGCACGCGCCCACAGTGCTCCTCGAGACACCAATCTGTAGATCGAGATATCGTCAGAGCACATAGACGATGCGATGCAATGTGGTTTAAAGGGCTATGGTTTGCGAGTGGTGTGCTGGAGAAGCGTCACCATATGTTTCCCGTATCTCTCGGTGGCAAGCGGCAGCCTTGTTTTGCTTTCGCGATGCCCCTCATGCAGCTCTCTCTGGACGATGTTTTCTGATTATGGGGGTTAGTCCTGTCCCTCGAGGACGGCTGGCCGTCTGATTCATGCTACCTCTCAATTTCAAAAAAAATCTGTGATCAGACAAAGCTAAAGTTAGGCCAGCTAATGATACTTAGTTCTACCCTTGCCTACCCGAAACCTAATACGGTGCCACCACTTAGATTGTGAGCAGCAACTGTGATTCACTCGCATACCAACCACGCTTACCGCACTGTCTGGGTGACCGCCGATTTGACGCGCACACAAAACGCTTATGTAGGTCACCAGCCTGGGGAGGGTTGCTTCTAGAAAATACTCACATCTGCACTTCTTGTATAGTGGACATTCAGGGACTATGTTATGCAAAATGCTATTACTCAGGACAGCGCTTTCAATTTCATCATCTCCTGTTTTAGGCAGGAATTTCGAGGAATCTGCATCTTCGCTGGACTTTCTTGCAGCAATGGGAGCACAGCGAGTTTCCGAACGCAGGGATGCACAGTATTGCATGCCTGCCACTTTCGAGCCGATGAATGGATGTTATGCTGATGACTATCAGAAGCTCATCTTTAGGAGTAAAAAAGGATTTGCTTAATTATCGCAAAAATGAGTTTTAATATTCTTTAATGCAAATGCTCTCAACATCTTTAAAATTATCCGGCGGCCATCCATAGCTGAATAGATAGGTCAAGGAGTTAGGATATAACGCGCTTGAAATGGTGAGCGCTAAGGAGGAATCTCAAAAAGACATCATTTTTACGTTGCACAGCTCGGGAAAACATTTTTGTCAATCGCACTGGTTAGGCTTTCGATTAGAGTCATAGTTGTTGTAGTGAGTTTATCAGTTCTGTCGTCTGTCCTATTGCCTAAGAAAATTGATATGCGTGGCTGGGTGCGAAAATTGTAATGACAGCGATTTGAAGCCAATATACGTAATTTATTACGATTTCTGATCAGAACTGCTCATGAAAGTTAGCTCCATCTCTATGACTCAAAAATGAAGAAATCGTGTGTATATGTCGGGCGGACAAACGTGGATGAGCCTCAGTCGGTATGTCCGTGCAAGCCCTTAGTGACACTGCTTAGAACGCTGGAGCAATTGAATTTCCGTTGCATCGTGTCGGTGGGACGGGATAATCTTGTCCTGATCTACATTACCCTGCTTTGATAAACCAGTTTCTTCATGCTTATGTTGTACTTGTTTTGTAGCACTTTTTAAACTCTAGGGCTCAATGCTAAAAAGGATTTTGTTGCACTGTGATCCAGTTTATGATAAGGCACAGGGAGATCATGAAGATATGCTGTTTCGCTCATGAAGATATCATGAAGATATGACGAGATGCAGATATGCTCTTTCGCCTAGGGGAAACAGTTTATCACATGACACTCTAAATTGGAAAATTCCATCGGAACGTAAATAAAGACTAGCTTGAAAACATTCACTGACACGAGTCGCTTGTGGATTATACATATTTTGGTTTGCCACCAGGATCCACTCACACAAGGTTATTGAAGTATTTTTGTCAGCAGCTCATGTGCTCGTTAGGTAATCGAAACATGTGCTGCACACAGAAAGGCGTTTAAAAAAAACCTAAAGCCTTTCCTCCTGAAATTTTTTGAGCACTTCCTAGAAAAAGCTAAGTCTTTGAATTTTTCAATGAAGCGGAATTGGCCCCATGCGCTTTGCTAGGAGAAATTGGCAATACCCACTGTAGTTAATATCAAAAATAGGTAGCCAAGTGAGTTTTGCCTCTTTTGCGGTTACTTCTTGTCACCAGCAAGGCTACTTCATAGTACTGTACATGCGTTTTGTTGCCCAATCTTTATCACGCCAGTTTTCAAGCTCAGCGCAGTATTCTGCAAAGAATTTGACGTCCCAAACAGAGAATTGTGAATGGAAGACAGGAAATGCTGATACACATGCCATTGATTTTTCTCCTTAAAAAGCTTGGCGAATGGCGATTAATATATCAAGTAATAGAATTAGACCCCGGATCGGGGGGAGTGGGGGGGGGGGGGAAAAATCGGGTAGGGGTGGGGGTCTCATTAATGAAAAAAAAGGGAAAGGGGGGAAAAAAAAAAAAAAATTTAAAAAAACACAAACACCAACAACCCCAAACACACTTTTTATTTCATAAATCTCCTGGCCGTTTCTGACTATCGATGCCGATTTATATACATCAATTCTGGCTTCCCTGGTAGGGCCTACGATGCACGAGTTTTTTGGAACTCTGCTTTATATCATGCCGCCCAAAACAGCACGTTAATCCATGGCACTCACACTAATATCAACAGGGTAGATGTTTGTCCATTGCTCGTCGCTGATAACGCCTATCCATTAGCACCTTGGGTTATGAAAAGTCATGCCATATCCAGTAATATGAGTGCCGCAGAAATTGAGTTCAATACGTGTCTCAATACAGCCAGGAACGTAATTGAATGCGCGCTTGGCATTTTAAAAGCTAGATTTCGCAGCTTACGTAAGTTCATTGACATGGATGTCTTGTATGCGCCTGACCTGATTTTGGCTTGTTGTTGCTTGCAAAATTTTTGCATGGAAAATAAGGAGGTCGTGTTGCCTGAATGGGAAGACGAGGCCCGATTAGATGAAGAAGCCATGATAAGAAACATCCTCAATCAAAGAGATCGTTTGCGTGCAGAGGCGTTTCCTATCTATGATACTGATGCCCCCGAGACTGCAACTGCAGATAGCATACGGGGCGCTATTCGGGATTTCTTGGCAGATCAGATGGATTAATTTTGTTTGGTAATAGAGTTTGGTTGTGCGATTTTCCTGCACTGAGTAAACATGAGTCCTTTACTCACGGAGTTCTCAGATACATAAGTCTTCATTAGATTCAAAGTGTGATGTGAAAGCTGAGTAAATATTTTAAATATCAGCGCCAACGTGCAGACTTCTCTGCCGAGGAAAGCCAGAACAGTTCTAGATGTGACTTCGCCTGCAAACTTAGGATTTATTCTCGCTTTAGTGCGATTTTAAGATGAGAATGGTTCTCGAGATCAGTTCTCGAGGACAATTCCAGAATCGTTCCTGAGAACGATTCGTAGTGCGACTGCGGGCTCAGTCAAATTATTGTTCTAGTATGCCTCCTTTCGGGCTGGGCTTTGACGATATCACCTAACGAGAGTCTAGTAATTGGTTATATGTGTCTTCTATTACCCTAATCACGACTATGCGTATTATAGATGTAAGCCCAAGAAAAATCCAAGAATTTGTGCGCCCTGGATAAAGTCAGGGCATACAGGGAAAAAAAGGGCATTTTTAAGACTTGAGCGTTAAAAACGTGTGTTCTTTTCTAGAATCTGAATATCCCAGAAAATAGACGGTGAGAAAATCCGGAGTTTTATCGGATTCCTTGAGGATAGCCCTAAAGAATCCTTGAAACATCTAGGGTCTGTTTTAGGAGAGCTTAGACTTTTGGAACATGGGCATTGTTAATAATGTCTCACGTCGAGTTTATGCGTGTATGCAAGTGTGGCTCTCCTTCGATTACTGAACAAAAGGATCGAAATGGGCAAGTGGTCTCGATTACGTGCCATTCTCGATACTTTCGCCGTGTGATGGATCCGGAAGGTCAGGATGGTCAATGGGCTTCCAGAATATACGGACACGCATGAACGAATTCCCGTGTGGACGGACGACTGTGATAGACGTAACCGCCCATGTATGCCCAACAATTGTAGAAAAATTAATCCTGTTGCGGGCGTCCTCATAAACCCGGAAGGCACTATGATGTATGCAATTTCTGCACAAAATATGCAGCCACAAACTGCGAAGATCCAAGCACCTGTGATAAACATTGGCCACATTGGACTCGAGCTGTATTTTTTCGTATATATAATGCAATCTTGACAATATTTTATATTTATAAAACCAAATCGAAACATTCTATTTGATCTCGAGCATATTACTCAAAACAAGCTGGCAACTGTCTAACGATAAGCGGATGCAATGAAACAATGCATTTCAGTAATCAACACTATCTTTACTAGTTTCAAGGTGTGACGTCAACTGTTTTTGGTTCGACATTTTGTGAGTGATTTATTTTCTTATTATCTGGCTTTAGGCTGTCAAGACAGATGTAGATGGGTCCAAGGTCGCCAGGCAAGAGTGACTAGTGTCGACACTTTTTGACATGTTCCGACATGTCTTCTAAAACATAGACACGCCACTATGTCTCATTTTTCGTAACGTTGACGGAACGTGTTTGAGAATGTCTTTAACTGCGGTGGGCAAGCTGTCACGGTCGGCTATCGCTGACAAGATTCGGCTTACAACTAATAATTGATATTGCCTAGCTAAGATAAGATTCAGCTAATGACTAGCTACTGATAAGGTCCAGCTAATGACTAATCACCGATATGGGCTAGCTAATGGCTAATCACTGATGAGGGCCAGCTAATGACTGATCACTGATAAGGCTCAGCTAGTGACTAGATACTGATACGAGACCCCTAAAGGGACTGGCGATTGCCAGCCAGCCGGGTAGTGAGCTGTGATGGCTAGTCAGCCGGTGATAAGCAGGGTCTCAAAGGACTGACGACGGTCTGTAAGCTGTGTCAAGGGACGCTCATTAGGAGCAGCAAGCTTGGTAAGCCCCTCCGGGGCTAGGCGCATTTAGTGGGCTTCCAGCTTGTGGTCATTAGCTGAGGAAACGTTGATTAGCTTCTATGTTATACGCCAGCACGACGGGCGCATATACTACTGCATCGTGCTCACAATCAGTGGAAATTAATTGGGACCACCTATCCGAAAAAATTTACGAGATAAGAGTATTTTTTCGTTGGTAATATGTCGCAACCTTTTTTTGATGCTCGTTTTGCAGTTGCTGTAGTGCGTACTTTCTGCGGATTGTAGAATTTTCTGCGGATATGCCATAATATGACATAAAATCTGTTGGTCAGGGGAATCAATTCATATACAAGTGTACGCCATTTTGAATTTGAAGACGAGGTGCACGCTTGAATTTAAGATGTCGGATATCGAAAAAAGAATATGATATTCAGATTATACAAGGGTGGCCAGAATTCTGAACCTCTAGCACTCAATCTAGCCGCGAAAAACATCCAACGTCCCTGCCATCCGTACACCTAACGTGCTGGCAGGAAAAAAGGGGGTCAGACAGCAGCACGCTTGTCAGTAAGACGCATCTTCATCATTGAGCGCCTGGTGTAAGCTGACGTTTCCATACTGGGCTAAATGCGCCAGCACTCGCTGAATAGACGTCTGTCAACATGCCAATAGGGAGCGCCTATAACTTTACTTGCAATGTGCCTGGGGTCTGATTTTAAGATGGTCTTCGAAGTCCAATGCGTTCTTGATGAGACGTGCACGAAATGTGGCATTTTGACCGAGAATCGGTGTAAAATCTGGGGACCAAGGATGGATGTACTTTGGCTTTATTAAGCACGTTGTACCCGCCTTGCAAACTTCATCCAGACTGATGCTGAACGGGTACACAACGTCAACAGGTGATGCGATTAGTTAATTCTTTATCTGCAGATTCATGGTATTTTCTCAACAGACCAAACACCCTTGTGACTCACAATTAAGGTCATCTAGCCTGTCGCATATGGGGTCATCCATGAGGGTTGACCTAACGAAATCTCGATTTTTTTCACCCCACCTCCCCCTGACCGCATGCTGACCGCTGCTTGCGAAACCTCTCAGAAATGGGCGACCCCTTCGGCCATCCCCCTCCAAAAGCTGTTTTGTGAAATGTTTCATCTTATGCTACCTTGTCTTATTCTTGAGCTTGACAAGGTGCCCTCTCATTCGAAGGCAAATCTTTTTTTGATTCATGGAGCAGATTTTAATTTTGTAAAAAGCTCCACAAAGTTTTTACACAACTCTTTCTCATATTTTTGAAAAAGTTTACGATTCTCATGACGGTAAGAAAACATTGGATGAACTGGTCAATGGATACTCGATGCGGTGTAAATACTTGAAATTCTTGACGCGCCTAAATCTACGGATAGAACATCTCTAGGACAGCTATTGACACGTACTAAATTGGTGTCCCAACGTTGTCCCAAGTTGCTGTCCGTAACCATGCTGATCGGTTTCTTTGGGAATGTACACGCGGCACTATGCGACAACGTGGTGTACGTGTACATTTCAAAATAAAATATCTTATAATGAGTGCCATTTCACACACAAATTTCACACACACACACACACACGCACACACACACAATGAGTGCCATTTCACACAAACATTTAACTAAATTTACTTTTTTTCGCCACTTTTGCCTCTCAGTTTCTTATTTGCAGAACGACTGGGTGGCACCCCAAGGATTTATGTCGTTTGTTATTTAGATTGGGTGCCACTCAAGTCAGTCGTTCTGTGGGTAAGAGACTATAAGGGAAGTTATCAGGACCCTTGTAGTCCCGTATCCACAAAACGACTGAGCGGCACTCTATCTGAATTACAAACAACATGAATGCTTGCTGATTGTCCAATGATTCGTAATAACCAATCTGGACCCTCACAGTTTCTTACCTACAAAACGACTGAGTGGCACCACATCTGAATAACAAACCACAAAACGCATTCACGCCGTTCCTACCCTAAAGGGTGCTTGGGTTATCGAGGACAAGACTGGAATATTACATGTTGCTTCTTTGGTTGAAGGTATTAAGCCAGATTTTTCCAACCGTCGTCGTCGTCGTCTTCCGTCGTCATCTCTGGAACAGCAAAACGTGCATTCCGGATCTCGAGAACGGCTGAACCGTTTCCAACAAAATTTTGCACGATTATTGTTGTCCGTGGCAAACATAGCTCATCTCCATAATTTTGTGCATTTTTGTTGATTTGTTGTCGAGTTATGAACGATCAAAGTTGTCCGCTTAACATTGCGCGTCTGTGTGGCTAGGCTGAACAGGCAGCTGCCGCGCCTGTTGAGCGCCTGTTGATGAAAAGTCAAGACGTCAGAAATGTGGTTACACCGATGGTTATGTCGGGTAAAGTTACAGTCAATGAGTCCGTTCATATGCAAACGGCTTGCCAGCAGCTGAGAAATATGAAAGAAAGGTATTGGGGAACAACTGGACATCTCAGCAAGATGGCGCGAAGGCTCAAACCCACACAGATTCAGAGAAATGGTGCAGGGATCACTTTCCCTGATTTTATCTAAGCTTAGCGTTGACCTCTGAATAGTCCCGATTTAAACAATTAGACTATTCAGTCTGTGAAGAATTTGCTTATGCTATGAACTGGGATCGAGTAAAGTCCAAAGCAACTCAAAAAGCTGAGTTAAAGCTTGCCGAAACGAATTCGCTTGGATAATGTGAAAAAAGTTGTGGCAGTTGGTACTTCGGCTTTATCGCCTTTTAAAAACGAATAGTGAATATAAGGGCTAGCAAAATAGGTCAAACTGACTCGGAATCGAATGCTGAACACAATGGTATCAAATTTACCGCGATAACTTGCAGATTAAGGCTGGTAGAAGACGAAACATTAGCCGGTCATTCTGTATGGCAAAAGATGATACTCTATGAAGGATGTGCTGAGAAGGGTCAGCCCCGAAAGAAATCTTGCAAGGTACGCGAGAGTTTTATGAGAACATCAACAAGCGCGATGAAGTTGATAAAGCAGAGATTTAACAGTGGCTGTTCCGAGTTAGTGAATACAGCTCTGACAAGCTAACTGACGAAGCTCGCGATCTTTTTTAACAGCCTATAGAGGCTAGCGAATATCAGTCTGCACTGCAAAGTATGACACTGAGCACTGGGCGCGATGGATTACTAGCCGAATGGTACCTGGATTATTGGGAAGTCATTCAGGAACGATTATGCAATCAGGCTCTAAGCTGCTGAATCGAAGCGCAAAAACAAGGTGAATCCAAAGACAAAACCTAAAACTCACATCTTATGTTAACCCAGAAATACAAACAAAAGCCCAAGCAAGAATAAAGCTCGATTGACAACTACCATGGGGGGGGGGGGGGGGGGCGAAGTTGTTAACAGCGATACATAAAACTTGGTGATCGTTGTATCCGTTCCCCGTTCATGGATACCCTAGATCATGTGATGTCTGATTCAACACCCGTAGATGGGATTTCTTAGCAAATAATTAATCAGTCCACAAAATGCTTGCACACTGAAGTTGAGTTCATAACATTAATAAAAATATGAATCTATTCCAATAGATATAGCAATGTTTAAAATGCCCACAATCTATCGCTGAGTTCGCTTAACAGCTACGCTCAAAACCCCAAAAAAATTTTAAGGATGTGCTTTATCCATGTTTCCAAAGGCTTTTCTATTTGGTACAGCAAAAAAGTCCACCAAATCAATTACAACAGATGCAATGTAAGTGACATTCATTAGTAAAAGATCAAGGATCTTGCTCTGCAACACTTTTCAGCTCTCTTTCCTTTCTGCTTTTTCACTACCTAACTAAAGGAAGAAAAGGAAAAGGAAACTAAGAAAAAGCACATGCTAAAACAGTGCTTCTAATTAATTCTCATAATCGCTTGTCGTTCTTTTGACGTCAAAAATGAACTTATACAAAAATCATGCCCGATTCACAAAAAATCATAAACAAAAAACCAACGTGTTCTTTGGTGATAGAACGTTAGCAGGGAGATGTTATCAGATTCTGTTTGCAAAAATGTTACCTTACGAATATGCAGCAGCGGATTTCAGATCTATCGCTTTATTAGTTGCAATTCTTCTCTCTACTTTTCTAATTCTTTTTCGAGGATTTTATTTATGTCACGAACACTAACAGTTTCTAGTAAAACAAAACAAATGTGGAATTTTCAACCTTCCTCTTCCAGCATCAATAACTCTATATGAGCTTTAAAATGCTTATGAAATGACTTTGCACTAAAAATGGATGGGTTAACAATCTTTGTCCATATGACATCCCTTGACTTTTTAATCTTTATGATCAGATGAAAGTTAACATAATCTTCAAATACCATTACTAATTCGAATTATAATAATATCCAACCAACATAGGTTTGCAGTAAAAATAGCGCGTGTTTGTTCCTACGCTTCTAGACTTATGCTGTCAGCGAAACAAAATTTCCAAGTCCCACGTTTTTTTAATATTTTATGGAATGACAGTACGATATCGGCATAATTACGATTAACGTTGTCCACTCCTATAACTCTATTTCCGATCGATGAAAAATGCCATCAATCGATCTAGAACAAAGCGCGAGAGCAGGGAAAAGTGATGGTGCGATGTTCTTCAAAACGACAAGTGAGACCTCTTCACCAGGTCCCTGGTGACTGAGTAGACGTATGCAGCTCAAAATGAATTTGCTAGACACTGAATAGTGAATTCATCAATAGTGACGACAGGAGGTCAATAATATAGTCAGTAGAATTAAAATTTCTCTAAATCTCAATAAAGTAATTGAAATAGCAAATAACTAAATGGACAGTTCAATCATCCCGTAGAACTTAGGAATCAATTGATCATGTGTTTAAATGTTAAAGCGCCAAGTTAGACGATGATCATTAGTGAAAGTGCTGACAATGAAATCTCGCTTTGCTTCATGAATTTTCTTCACAGGCTTTTCAAGAATCAGTAACATTGCCACCCCACGTTTATATGCCGCATTTTTCTCTGTATGAGGCAAGCAGCAGTGTTCATCCAAGGACATCCTGCTAACCCTTTGGCAATGCTCTCAAACTGAATTAGAGAGCTAACTAATTCTTGCATCATCGACTGTTGACGACGAGTTTACCAAGCTCAAGGCCAGGGTCATATTGATCATTACTAGCCCAGTCCACTCCTTTGATCAGCGAAAGGTACGCCTGTCGGGCACTCTTTCTTTAAACACCCGAGGCAAGAATCGATAATGTCGAGTGATCAGAAGTGGAAATGGTGGCATCAGAAGTGGGAATAAAATCTCACCTGAAAAGGCCAGAGAAAGGAGTCTGAGAAAATCCTTGTAGGGTAGGTTTGGGTTTTGGATTTTAGGTTCGGTATCGACACTTTCCTACGATTGGACCAGGGCAATCACAAAAATGTGACTGAAAAGAATGGTGCATTCGATCAAGGTGAAGAGGAACTAAGGCCTCAACAAAACGATCGCCCATAATGGTGCAACCCATCAGGCCATAGGCCAGGCTAGCTTAACCTCTCATGTTAAGGCCAATTTCTACTAAACACCATAGTGGTGCAGGTGCGTGTTTTCTCAGTTTTTATGATTCCTTTCGCTCCCCCCTTGATTCACCATAGGCCTAACACTAAGTATGCACAGATGCAAAAAAAGAGGTTGCATACAAAAATACTTAGCAAAGTTTGTGCATCCATTAAAATGATGTACACATATGCGTACACCAGCGAATGTATACATAGCAAACTTGCTTGTAGCAATACATACAACGTTCGTTAATTAGCTGCTTAGCAAGTAAAAGTAAAAGAATTTCTAACGCATAGCGGTGGAAGAATTCGAACTTGTAATTTATACATCTTTTCCCTAAACAAACCAATATTGACTAGCGTTTTAGTTCGCAGCTTTTGCTCTAAATTCCAAAAATTAAAAATATAGCCTCTTCCTTACAAGTCAATATTTGTCTGACTTTGTCAAAGTGTCATCTTCTCACAATTTTGTAAACTTTGTACGTATTCTGATTTTGGTATAGTTAACCTGGCGCCATCAGAATTTTCGACCAAATGCAAAATAGAGAGTACAGCCATAAGGAGTTGGATACTTGCTGCGACAGAATCCTCAAATAAGTGAGTCCGTCAATTTTCAACTTACAGTATGCCCACGGTATCCCGATATTTTTGATCCATAATTGTCAAAAATTAACAAAAGACTCACACTTGGTAAGATAACCCACGAAGCTTTAGGGATCGGCCGGATCGGAATTTTGAATTCCCGCCAAAATATCTTCACTGGCGTCCAGTCATGTCTTCATGCAGGCAGCTACGATCAACAATTTAACCCACTGGACTGGCCGCCCATGCATGACATCGACGCTATTTTTGAATTTTCGACCCCACCTACCTTCTGTGCACATAGGAGCGCAGGAACTCATTCGGCTTGTAAGAGGTTGATTGGGGCAACCATGACTGTAACGCGTCAGTTCTATTCTGGCTGAAGACGTCAGTTTAGAACGCGTTCTCAGAGAGGGAACTGGCCCTGGGCGACTCAGCAGGAATTCAATTGGAGGTGGAAGTGGTGGACGCCCATGCCACCCTGGATTAAGAAAACTGGTCTAATCGCCAGTCGGGGCCCTCCGTTCTTGCCCTCTATCATCCATGGAGCAGGCCTTAGTGGAGCTGTCAGAGGAGCCTTCCATCAGAGTGAGTCGCCTCACAATGGCTGCTCGTCAATATGACTGCTGGCTGACAATTGGCAAAACCTAAAAGAATTTGAGGTAGATAGGGGTCCACTTCAAAAACATATGAAAAGCTGTCCTCATACGAGTGTGACTTCCACCCCTTACGCGGGTGGGGTAGCCTACACGGGTCTCTGCAGGTACGAATCACTCACTGCGCGGTCCCAATACCCGAACAATAGTAATGCACAAGGTTTACTACGCCGGGTAGCGGACACCTCCACGACAGAACGGTCGTACACAAATACACGAGCGGGATATACACGTAAGGAGAGGAAGCCGAACTTAGTAGCCTGACACGGCCGTACTAGACGGAATCACCAACGTGAACTGAGGACTTCGAGGCCACACCGTGTCGGGTGGGCCGATGGCCTAAAACCAGTACGGAGAGATACCGGTTTGATCTGGCTAGATCTGACCCTGTGCTGGAAGGGCTGAACACGAGGAAGTACTAACATGTGCTGGAAACACACGTGCCATGCGGATGAGGGTGGAGGCACCACTTGCACAGACAGGTGCGGGCTACTCTAGCCACCTCCCACTCTGAGAAGTCAAGTCTAAAACGGAACGAGATATTGCAGGTGAAGTTAGACGAGGAAGATTTGCGAAATTCGACGCTGTCTGCTCAGACAGCATGACACAAGGGACAATCACGTTAACTTATTTCCAAATTTTTCCTCCCCAGTCCGTTTTTGTCGAAAATCCGTCAGCCCCTTCCTCCTTGACTGCGACTTTCTGATATTGATAGTCCTTTATCAAAGGAAGGAAGTGCATCATGCCAGAAAACTAATGAGTGGGCGCAATACAACGTTGGGACGGGTCGGTCGGATCGGGTCGGTTCTGGATCGGGTCGGGCCGATCCGGACCCTGAGTCGGATCGGGTCGGTTTAGTGACCTCACACCCGGGTCGGTCGATGCTGGTTGTATGGTGAAGAAACCCGAGCGTTGAGATAAACACGCAAGTTTTTTTCCAAACTCGCTCTCAGGTTTCAGGCTTTGAGTTTGACCTTCAACAATCAGGCTTCGGGTATTTTTATCAAGGAACCCTGAATTACAAAAAAATTTAAAAAAATTCAGAAAATCAAGAAGGCGACACGATTGAGCAAGCTGCGCAGGCCAGTCGCATTCTAATCGCCTTCCCACTGCTGCTAGAGGGAGGCAAGGCGTGAATAGGCTATTGCATCTGGAGAAGTATTTTTGTCGTTTCGCTCGCTAACTTAGATTGTTTCAGAGTGACACTTGGCGAGCTACGAACATTATCTTTTTGGGGTATTATTACTAGAAACATAGAGATTTTGTTAGGGATATAAAACCCAAAAACCGAACCGAAACAGAATGGTCGGAAGCAACTCGTTGTAACCTGAGGAATGGATCACGGTTGTAACAACATGTACCAGCCAGCATTTTGCTGTATGTGGGCTGTGTTTATTGATGCTATTGTGTATTCGTAAACTCGCTACAACCAGCTCAAAAATCAACATCTTCAAGGTGGCAAGCAGTGGAAGCAAATGCAGTAACTGAACTCGCCAGAAATTATTCGAGCACCAGCGAGCCAGATACGAGTATAGGCGAGGAGAGCCCTGGGTTGGACGAAATTGGTGGATTGGCATCAAAAATCACTATCGCCGGCATTGAAGACGCTTATAAGGGGAACGATATCTGTTCATAACAGCCAGTATTTCTGGCCTAGTCGCTATGACGTATTCATCATACTGATTTTGAAAAAATTTAAATTAGGAGTTGTGCCGGAAGAGAAAGCTAGCAGCTGAGTTCATACATAGGTGCAGAGTTGGGTGCGAAACAATCCCAATTTTATGTTCCTCCTCCCATGCCGCTTAGGTCGCCCGCACAAAATCCCGATTTTTGCGGTCATGGAGATCAGTCGTGACGTTAGTCGTGCCGGTCGGTCATGGGGATTAGTCGGTAGTTTGTCGTGCCGATGCGGTCGGGGGGATATTTGACGCCCCCTGACCGCATCATGACCACTTCTCGCAAATCCCCCCCCCCCCCCCACAAAAATGGTCGACCGTTACAGTCATACACCCCCTTCGAACGCAGTCTTGTTAAATGTTTTATCTTATGCTTTTTTGAGCTTGACAACGTGCCTTCTCCTTCGAAGGTAAATCTTTTTTGATTGATGGAACGGCTTAGGCTTAGGCTTAGGGATAGGATACTTGGGCTCGTTCACTAGATGATATCTCTTTAGCTCTTTCACCATCTTATCGAAGTGTGTTTTACAGAAGTTGTGTAAGACGAGACGAATCGCGAATACTGAGCATCGTCACAGATAATGGATCAAATATCGTAAAGGCGTTCAGGTACAATTGATTTATTTTACCTGCCTATTTTTCAGAGACTCAAAAATTTGTGTTTTGTAAGCAGTGTCTTTTTGAATTGACCGACGAAAGAATTGTTGCGAACACCCAAGTGCAGCAAATGCGGCCGTCTGACGTGCCTATGGCCGTCAATTTCGATGAAAGTTTCAATGAAGATTACGAAATCGAATTTATCAAAACGAGGACTCCGTCAATGCTTACTTTTATCGAAAGAAAAGAATTAGCTGCGTCGATCAATGATGTTGGCTGTGGAAAAGGTTGGTGAATTTTTTACTTTTCTCAAAACGTTTAGGACCAAAAGTAAAAGTGTGGAAAGTTCAGAGAGTTTATTTCAAACAGGCCAAGGGAATCTGTTTCAGATACGCATACTGCATTTTTGCGTTGATTTAAGCTCCTCTTGGAAAAAATCAATCTATTCAGTATTGCTAAGCTATTGCGTATTTACTTTTAACTTTTTTTAGGCAGTCGACTCCGCCGTTGATGTCAAAATCGCAAAAGAGAAAGCCCATGCACTAATCGCTAAGATTACGATGAGTCCAACAGCGGTAGAAATTTTGAAAGAAAAGACGGGCGAGATCGGTTTGATTAAACCAGTCCGAACGCGATGGATTTTTCGGTATTACGTCTTAGAACGATTATTAAAAATCAAAAAGCAAGTTTTCAAGTCATGCTGTTTTCTTCTAGTATTTTATTACTTGATTTACAGTATAAGTCAAACATTTCATTTCAGAAACGTATGCGATGCTTGCGATGAAATGAATATCGGCCACGATATTGGAACGGTGGATTGGAAAATTTCGCAACAGCTCACCGACGTTCTGGCTCCGTTTGCTAAAGCTGGAAGGGGAAAAATATGCAACGATTTCGGAAGTTTATCCCATATTATACAGCTTGAAATCGAAATTGCAACAGGTTTGCTCAATTTATAATTTAAAAACTGATAACAGAGCTCAGGAAACATTGTTTCAGCTCGAACAACGTGGCGCACATCATTCAGTGTTGGCGGTTGTTCAAAAATTATCTGTTGAATTGGATAATCGATTTAAAAATGTGACTCAGCCAAAGGACAATTATGGAAACGCAAACGTCGCTTTTGACCCTATTTATGCTTTGGCCACTTTGCTCGATAATCGATATGCTTTGCTACTTGAAGGTGACTTATTGGATGCGGTGAAGAAACAACTTGACTTGATGGTACGATTTATCTTAATTATTCCGGAAACTAAAATTGTGATTATTGCAAATGTAATTTTTAGGCTGGCGAAGCAAAATTAGCATTTCCTTTGGAGGGAGTGATTGGCGGAGACAATGGAGATAATCAAAATTTGGTACTGCGCCATGACGACGATGACGATTTATTAGCAGCCGTTCATGCACAAATTGATGATAAACGTCGCTCTGGTTTAGTGGTTTTACCTAGCAGTTCGATTGATCAAGAATTGGAAAATTACCTCACCGAACTGCAACCATTGAATGGGAGGGAAGAACCATTTGAATTTTGGACGAAGCGCTCAGTCGAATTGCCCGATATGTACAGCATAGCTGTGGATGTTTTATCTATTCCGGCGACGTCAGCACTTGTTGAACGTGTTTTCAGTCGAGCGAGTTTTATTTTCGGAAGAATACGTCATAATTTGGATGATAAAAAGTTGGAGTCAGAACTTTTTTACAAAGTGAATATTGATTTTGTTATCTGAAAGCGTTATCTGTTTTGTTTTTCCTTCAAGCTGCTCGATTTCGTGTTTTTTGCAGCGATTGCTAATAAAAAAATATAGATCGGTTATGTAGAAAACATGTTAAAATAAATGTCAAAAAAGTATTTCTTTATCTCTATCTCCATCTCTATCTCGATCTGGATCTTTTCAAAAAGCTTGAGAGCTCTCTATCTCTATCTCTTTCTTTTTCACTATCTTTTACAACAGTACCTGTATGGCTTCAGCTAGGTCTAAGGGTGCATTAGGATTATTTTGTTGTTCAACTTCGTCTTCTTTGTCGGTCATGGCTATGGGGTTTAGCCCTAACCCAAGATTTTCTGGGGGCGGCTCGTTGAGTGGGTTTTTCGGTTGGATATTTTGCTGCTCAGGTCTTATTGGAACTGGGTCTACCGGGTTGGCGAGTGATGCCCGCGGATGTTAAATGGCTATAATTCGCGAGTTTTTTTAAATTTCTGAACGAGACTTGACTTTTGTACAGTACGAAATCTGGGGTTTTTATTTTCAAAAAATTTTTAAAAAATGTATATCTCCAAAAATTTTTAAAATCTCGAGGCTTTTTTCGTCCTTTTGCTGTGAGCGGACAAGTTCTGGAACCTAAAGTTTGCATAGAGTGGGAGGACAGAGGACATTTTTTGATATATCGGGACCTTGACTAGTCCAGGAAAGTGAATTAATGATAATTAGCTTCAAAAAAGACTGCGCCCTGCATCACTAATTAAAGGTTTTTGGTCTTGCCTTCTGGGTCCTGGACAAGTGATGCTCACGCAGGCAAGCGGAAAATTTGAATGCATCACGCAAAAGTGGCTATTTAGGGTGAATTTTTAACTTCAGGGGACTATTCTGAAGCTGATCTCATCGACGCTTAACTTTCTGCGATTGCTCTAAAACCAAGCAAACACCAACGCTTCAGAAGCGGCTATCTGATTTGCCAGTGGGCGAGATTGGTGCCGCGACAGCCAGTCCGTCAACCAGTTTTCAACGATGTGAGCCTGCCAATTTGATGGAATAACCATGCTTGCGGGTGCTGAGACGTGATAACGCATCTCGAAAACCCGCTCCATGCAGACTTCACATTCCTGAATATGTTTTGTTTTGGATGTAAAATTTTACGCGTTGTAGCAAAACCATGCTTTTTTCAAACACGTTCCCACTACATCCTGACTTTTTCTGCATAGCCTGTCACTGCTAACTTGGCAATTTTTTGAATTATTCCACAACTCGCATAATTTAAATCTCGTCTAATGAAACTGATTTTCTACTACGCTTTATCCTTGTTGGTGATTGTTGACGCCCCGTGTCCAGTTGACTTCCTTTTCACGTTTGTTTGCGCGTCGTTTCGTCGCGATTCGAAATTAGTCCTCATTGCGGGTATCAGCTTAATGAAAACCTTGACTTGTCTGGAGCGTTTTATGCACACAATGCACTCCGAAATTTCCCCTGGATATGAAATTATCGATCTTCTGGTTACATTCGGCTTTGCAGTTTCATATTTTGCAAAGTTTTCTTAGCAACCTACCGATATAGCAATACCCCCACAAAAAAGGGGTATAATACTGACCACGGCCAGGGGCTTAGGGATAGAGAAACAAACCTGCCACCATGCAAAACCCGAAAAATTTCCCTCCACCACGAGCTTCTCTATTCCTAAGCCCTGACATGTCGTGGCGTGTTGCGTAGCTGCAAGCATGCTACACCTTTCTGCTATGAGGTCACTTATTATCTTCTTCACATCTTCTCACAGTTATCTTCTAAAACGTCAAATACCCATATCAAATAGACCTTGCTCTTTGACGCTACAGCTAAAAAAACATTCCTTTGACCGCTGTTACCATCGTATTCATTAGCCTACAATTTGCAAACCTGACTTGACCACACGAAAAAAACGGATTAACCATTTACCGAATGCACAGTTGAATTGCACCGCCAACCAAAACCCTGCACCTCACTGAAACAAGCCCATAACACTGCAACGTGATCACTCACCGTGCTCGACAAATGCCGCACATGCTTCTATGCATTATGACTCGAGACGCAATATATATTGCCCACATTACATCTATAGCGAACGCATGTCAGGGCTTAGGAATAAAGAAGCTCGTGATGGAGGGGAATTTTTCAAGTTTTTCATGGTGGCAGGTTTGTTTTCTACTCCCAAGCCCATGGCTGTGGTCCATTTTATGGACCTTTTTAAGTGGGTTTCAAAAAAGAACACATTTTCAACAAGGCCAAACACCCGTCAATCCAACTCAAACAGAGCAACTAAATGCGCGAAACTCGGACAAATTAGCCCTGAATATAACCGTTAGAGCAAAAAAGCTACACTTTTGAAGCAATATTTAAGAAAACCCTGTCGAGTGCAGATATTCTTTTTGGCAAAACCTCAGCATCTGCCAGTTTGCTCCCACTTCTCCGCATCCAGTCGCCCTTGGACTCTTACAGTCCTGCGACCGACTGCTGCGGGTTGACGTTCTTCACATTCGCACCCGTCCCTAGTCGTCTTCAAATCTTCGTCGACCAAATGCATTATGTAACCGATCCCATTATTCCATGGGCCCACCTTTGTCCCCTGATTCGATCGACTCCGCTGCTCTTGCATCAAGTGAAAAGCCACTGCTTTTGACCGTTCTTTTTCTGCGCCTCTCACTGATTCCGCATTTTAGCGCGTCTCAGGAACTGTCAATATACAGGTTTTTTAATTTGTTTGGCGTGTAGAGAGAAAAGGAGAGGTTTGCCTGGGAAGGTAACAGGTACGCGAAGTCGAGGTATTTTGCGGTGGAGTTTTATCGGTGGCGCGTAAGTGTTCTACGCGGGATGATAATATGGGATAGGTGGCACATGAAAGTAATTTGTGGCGCTTACCGTTAGCAGGGGTATATCGTTTTAATTTGCATGTAAGCAATAGACAGGCACGGACGGCTTTTGATGCTGAAATTTTTCCCCAGTGGCTTCTAGTGCACCAAAAAATAATCACATGTACGACAAGGGTGGGGGGGGGGGGGGGGGGGGCACCGGTAATTAATACGGCTCGAGTGGGAGTTAAACTGGGACGGCTTTGATTCATAAGCGTACGCTTTACTAATTCAACAATCCTGCGTGTTCATGCGCGCAGAACACGGCTTCTCGAAGTGGGTGCTGGAACACATGGTCAATTTCTGGTGAACTAAGGGCCACGGGGGAAGAGTTATCAGCATCAAAATTTATCTCTGTCTGTGTTCATCTCTGTCTTCTGTTTTCATGCAAATTTTCGTCTCGAATTGCGGGAGACAGCCGGGAATGTCCCGTCGTAAGCACAAGGGTTCTGAAAGAGTGATTATCCCTCAAGCAATAGAAACGGTGCCAGTACGTGCAAAAGTATACGCAGGAGATATGCAGGAAGCCATCCAATTCACTCACCTTCTCGATGTTATCTTCTTCTCGATTACGTAAATCCACAAGTTAATCTTGGTCGCTAATTATGACCTAAGAGAAGCATATGTATTGCGCGAGTTGTTGTGAATGTCTCCCGGCAAGTCGCCCAAAGCTATATAAGACCCGCAGTGATTTATAGTGGCCTAGTCTAACAAAGCAAAAAACTAAAGTAGCCTGTGCAATTAAAGTTACGGAGAAGTTTGCGACAAAGACAGCGGAATGTATAGTAGCAATAGGCGGAATTGCGCAGTAATACACGGTCAGCCGAAAAAACGTAATGGCCGGAAACGAAATAAGGAATGCACATACATATGTGCAGTTTGTCGAAGCTAGGACTGTGGTCACGCAGGATTGCCACATCCAGCGCAATTATTCAGAAATACCCGAGGTGCAGGGTGTGATGAGCAGGACGGGGTTTGTCAAAGAAGGCGCTTACGATTAGTATGCGATTCAAGTGTGATTGGGCACAGCCAGTGCGCAAGGCCGTGAGAAAAGCTTTCGCATAGTGCTGGTCTCAACTAGACTATTTTTCGCTGTAAGTGTGATATATCAGTTTTAACTGCCCCATGTCAACGTGGCAAATAATTGATAGTTGAGATGAATGTATGAAGCCTGAAGGCTGGTCAATGATGCTTGAGTCAAGAATATTGAGTTTAATTGACAACATAAACTAATCATGACCTAAAAATGAGAATAATATTGAGGACCCTAGTTTTTAAAAGGTTGCAGTAACACAGGTCCGTGCAGTTCCAACTCTAAGACAATAGCCAGGTAACATATCCAGTTAATAGATTATTTCAGTCTGTTTAGAATTGTGGATCAAAGCTTCGATGTCACTTGTCTGTATTCTTTTTCTGAGGAAGACGTGTCGACATTTAATGGAATTTTAAATGCCACAAGTATCGGTTACTTTCCATGGAATATTGTTTAGTATTATTGCTACAGTCGAAAACGTCAGCAAGACTGGTAACTGTTGCATTATGAGCCTCTGCGTGTAACTGAAACTGGGAGTAATAGACCCAAAAGTTCACGATGAGCAGGTCTATATATTCAACGAGCGTGATGCAGATTAGAATAGGATCTTACTGTAAGTTAGTGCTTGCTGTTATTAGACTTGTGGTACATGGTTTGACATAGACTGTCTAATATTGAGCAACCAAATTTGCTTATAATCAAAGGAACAGGTGTCTTGGAATATAATCAGCGGCTCGTCGACAAGACAGTGTGTTAGTGTATTCTTCTAAAAGCAATGTGCGTGAGCTGCCGGAAGATGTATGCGACAGCAAAACAACATGTGTGCAACGAGCATGGTTTGTCCAGTCACAGCTAATGTATTTCGTCATGTAGACCGAATTCTTTGACTTGGCTTTGGTTGCAAGTCGATTAGTTTATCAGAACTAGTGTAGTTATTCGGCATGATATTATGGAATACCATTTTGATATTGAATATACGGTGGAAGACAAAAATAATCTGATGCATTAGGAAAATGGGAGTCTGGAGGATTTCAAGTTTTTAAGCCAATAAACCGCTCTTGTTTAAAAACTCATTAGTGGGTTGTCCCACGCAGTTTTTTTCGGCGAGTAAAATTCATCAGCTCATTTTTTATCAGAGCCGAACAAGGGTTTGCTAGTCGTTCGTCGAGCGATCACTCCATCGAGTATAGGGACAAAAATAATCGCACACGGAAGTTTTTATGCACATGAGCAATCACAGCCGATTTATCAGTACTTTGTTGGACCTCTTTTCGCCTTGATGACTGCTTTTACTTATGGCGACATTGAATCGATCAGATTGCAAATTTTTCCAAAGCTTAGTCGTTGCCAGGCTTAGGTCAGTGCTGTTTTCTACTCATTCTTGGTCTTGTATCGACGGTTGCCCAATTCGATTCGAAGTATATACCAAAAATGCACGATGAAACTAAGGTCTAGACTTTGTGCTGGCCATTTTAGCAAGTGAAAACCAAATTCGTCGAACCAATCGTTGAAGCTGCGCGCTGTATGCTTCGGGTAATTGTCGGGCTGGAAGAAAAATCAAATGGCATGCGCAATTGATTAGCGGATTGAAACAATTGGTGGTCCCAAATGGGACAGCATTCATCGGTCACCGATAAACTCTTATCGGCCCTTGTTACTGTAGCGCAAGCATCGTGAAACCGTGGTATTGCCACCACGGAATTAAACTGTCTTGAAGGAGATGGGTAGGCTGGTTTCTGAAGGCGAATTTCTGGTACCGAAAATGCAAGCAGGTAAACAATCTTCAAGAGATCAGATAACAGGTTTATATCAACACATTCATTGTTAATCAAACGAAGTGCGCGCGAAGTAGCGGAAGGGAAGAACAGGCTTGAAGACACGTCTTCTTGGACGTCGGTATCCGACAATGACTTACGAAAGGTGTCCAAACTTGCTGCAGGGGCTAGGTTGCTGCAGGGGGCTCTGGTTCCGCGATGCACTCTATTGCGAATACTAGCTTCCGTGACTGTGCATGATTCCGCTGATAATATCTGTGCAGCAAATTCTTAAACTTCGAGCATGTACAAATGTTTCAAAATGTCCACTCTTCGTGGATATCAAAATGGAAATTTGAGTTTTAGTCTTTTCGAAAACCAAATGCAAATCTCTTGCACTTAGCAGGGTTCGAGCCCGCGCCAAAGCATGTGTCACTGAATTCCAAAAGCAAGATGTTGGTCCACTTGGCTACAACACTCATTTCTCTGGCATACCGATATATGATCCCACCAAGACTAAAAACATACAAGCAAGCAAACACGGTGCTTTGACCCTGTCTATGTCCTCATTGTTAGTCTTCTAAGTGTGCAGTACGTCACTTCGTTGCCATATTTGTTTGTGACCATGCTTACAAAACGTAAGTGCTTTTCTAGTTGTTCAAGGAGCGCATTGTTATTGATTTAAAATATGTAACGCTCCCAACAGACTCCTCTCGCAAAAGAAAGGCGCTTATCACACACCAATTTCTCTTCGAGAAAACTCCTCAAAAAAACGGGATTGCAGTCGGTGTGGCGGTCTCAAACCTCGAGTCACGGAAAGGTTTAGGAGGCTAATTCAGTATTGCAAGAATAGTCGCAGGACAGGGGGTCTAGGTCAAACGTGCGGTACCTGTTTCTTATAGAAAACTTTAGACCCCCACATGTCAGCCGGGATCTTGAACTGGCATATGCAACCATGATCGCAGTTCTGACTTAGCCTCTCTTAACGTCTCTCCTAGTAAGCGTGGCCCAGGTCCGTCACACCACCACACCATTTCTTCGTATACGCCCTCTGAGCTCTGGGCTCCAAACGCGCCAGCAAACACGGACTCAGCATGGAATACTCGGGCTCAGAAGGGCGTTGGTTCTCCAGATGATATCTCTTCAGCTCTTTCACCATCTTTTCGAAGCGTGTTTCACAGTAGATGTGTAAGGCTTTGGCAACTCGCGCACTAGAGTTGTGATATTCGCTGGTGGCTTGTGCTCACGGCAGCATTTACGTATATTCCACCCCGGGAGTTTGATTCTTGCAACCCACCTCCAAGCATGGTGGCTCGTGTATCCGCTCCCGCGCATACAATTCCCAACCAAAGGAGTCTCCAGCGAATATTGTGTGCACGTCTTCACTGAACTCCGACCGACTATCCTCACAGCCGTTGTCTAAAAAAACAGACATCCGTCGACAGGAATCTAGTTTTGTAAATTCGGGGAAAGCCCGTGCGCTATTCGTGAGCGGCAAGTGGGGCATTGACGTGACCGCGAGTCGGTCTAGTGAAGATACATAAAAAAGTACCTTTCGCCAACAAAACGAGCAAAAATCGTTACTTTGTTCAATGACGCGAAAATGTCGAAAAAAGAAATTGCACGCCGGGAAATGGTGTCAGTGAAGACAGTCCGAAATACATTGAAGAAATTTCAGTCAACTGGTTCATTCAAAACTGCGAGGAAGTCAGGTCGCCCTCCGAAGTTGTTGGCTCACGATAAGCGACGGGTTTTACGATCGATTGAACAAAATCGAAGATTATCGAGTTCAGAGATCCGAGATCAATTGGCAATTGGTGGAGGAACGTCAGTACATGCTTCTACTGTTAGAAGATTTCTTATCCGCGCCGGATTTCGTGGCCGAGTCGCATGTCGCAAGCCGTTCATTAGCGAAGTGAATCGAAAAAAACGCTTGGAATTTGCCAGAACTCACCTTTCGTGGACGATGGCAGATTGGTCGAAAGTGTTGTGGTCGGACGAATCGAAGTTCGAATATTTTAATCGGAGAACACGTATTTATGTCCGTCGTCGTCCTGGAGAAAGGTATTCGCTCAAATGCATGGTCGGCACAGTGAAACACGGCGGTGGTGGCATTTTGGTTTGGGGATCTTTTGGCGCCGCCGGAGTTGGTGATTTAGTTTTTATTCCTAAAGATCCAAAATTCACGGCGATTGCGTATACAGAATTACTCAAAAATCATCTGGAACCATCCGTCGATGCTGCCATTCCGTTGTCTGCCATATCGGGTTGGATATTTCAGCAAGACAATGATCCCAAGCACACTGCAAGATTGTCCAAGGAATTTTTTAAAAACGAAACGATTACAGTGATGGAATGGCCTCCCCAATCGCCTGATTTGAACCCGATCGAAAGTTTGTGGAGAATTATGAAAGAATACTTGATTCGTGAACATTTCCATGCAAGATCTGAACGTGAGATGAAGGATAAATTGCAACAAGTATGGCACGCTGTTTCAGTGGAATCTTTAAAAAAGTTGATTGAATCGATGCCTCAGCGATTAGCAGCTGTTATTGAAGCGAATGGTGGTCCAACTCGTTATTAAAATGTGTCCTGATACCTGCTTGAAGTTTTAGATTAACATACCTCAAGCTTGGATTGAGTTATTTGTGCACAAAGAGCACAAAAGTTGAAAAATGCAAAAAACGCACAGGGGGGACCTACTTTTGCACACGACTGTAAATACCCTAGGGACCGCGCAGTGAGTCGTTGTACCTTCAGGGACCTATGTAGATATTCCCCTCTCGCACTTATGATAAGTGGAAATCGCATTCTCACACCCTGCGGGAAGATCGACACCAATCGCCACCAATTCTTGCCTTTGATACGAGTGAATTGCAGAGCGAGAAGGAGGAGGCAGCTGCCCCGGAAACAACTTCGCAGAAGGGCTGGCAAGAAGGTGTGAAAAGAGGACGGAAGAAAAAGGAGGTGGGAGCGAAGCTAAAAGACATCAAATACAGCCTGTACGCGAACGAAATAGAGAAATTCGACGCATTTTCAAAGGCGCGTACAAAAGAAGACTAGGCATAAGGTATTGTTTGACATGTGGTATCTGATGGACATGGATCGGCGTGTTAGTGGTGTTTCGTCGGCACCAAAGAAAAACTTGCCACCAAATGCACAATTGTGGTCACTTTCTCCAGTCCTTGAAACATCAACTGGCGAAACTACTCCTTTTGGCGCGGCTGGAATACGTGAGTATTTGCTGGAGAAGAAAACGAAGTACAAGAAAAAGACAACTTTTTTCTGCTTCATGTCAGGGACGTTCGACAGCCCGGGTTTCCCAGCATCTTACCTACTGTACCTGCGCACAAATGATCGTAGCGACTGGGAAGCAACAAGAGGATGGAACGAAAACGTGGGAAAACGACGCGTAAGTTGGTGAGTGTAGAATCATCATATTTCATTTTTTGGCAAACGCATATGCGCACTAGGAGCACAAGAAGCATAAAATACAACACACATAATACTAAAATGTGGAAGCGCGAAAAAACGACACCAAGTCTTGAAATCATCAAAGCACCATATTTTGCTCAAAATGAACACAAAACGTGGTATCAAAACGCAAAAATATCCAAAGAGAATCACGCGAATTCAGTCAACAAAATCCTGGAGCGATACTGTGTGAAATTTAAGAAAGCAATATCATTAGGCAAATTATTCCATAGCGTAATTCCAGAAAACACATAGTTCTGTCGATAGGATTGCAAAAAAGGCCTTGGCACAATAAGATGATGAGCCTTACATGTTCTTGCACTGGCACGGTTACAGACATAAAAACGAATCAACTCGTCGGAAAATAATGCAATCTATGATGATACTTATAAAATTGACAGCTTCAGACGCTTTCTCCAATCGCTAAGCGACGACCAGCTAGCTTTGCCTAAAGCATCTTCGCGCACGTAAAATCATTTCGATACAGCCTAAGCGCATAAAACTGCGAACGTTCCAATTTATGAATAACAGCTTTTAAAACCGGATCCCGGCATACAGAGCCATAATAGAAAACAGAACAACGACATGCATTACAACATGATCCTCAAACTTTTGGATGCGTGTGCCTTCCAAGTTTACGTCTAAGCGCACTTATCATGCAATTTGACTTCATAGTGACATCACCCACGTGCTTAGAAAACTGCAAATCGCGACCAAAAAAACACCAAGATATTTCACCTTATTAAAAAAGGTGATCCTACGGCCGCGCGAATATAAAGTCATGTTTATGTTCATGTTTTACCACATCACCAAACGCTTATGCGCACCGGAGGGTGAACGGACACATTTCACACAAAATGATTGACTGGCCCGCAAGTCGAACACTCGCCCGTAACTGCGCACCTGGCGTGAGAGGCGGACGCCTAACCCACCCAGCTTTGTGGCCTGGACCCGGTTCCTGAATCGCGATTAACTTTAACCAGGCAGTCAAGATTAACTGGCTGGTTTAATGCCTTAACCGGGCAGTTCACTAACTGGGCAGTTAAGGCAGGTTCAACTGGCGCTCCTGAAATTTAGTTAACCAGGCGGTTAACTAACTGGCCCGCTAAATCACTAACTGTGCCTAGCCAACTCATATTTTTGTACTATAAGACTGCCTCAGTTTCAATTTGTTTTGAGAATTGTATCAGAAGGCAATCTGTTTGAAATATGCTTATTTTGACTGTGCAAAAAAGTCAAAAAAGAGTGACTCATACTAATCCTAAAATTATGGATGACGGAAATCAACATTAAAAAGCGCTATCAAACCGCCTCGAGTGCCCTCATGATCGCTAATGCCCCAACCAAACATTGATTGAGTGGTTGCTTGCGATTGAAGTACATGTGTCTTTGATCACCCTGCCCATGACCATGATGTATCCTGATGCCAAAATCTTTATGCGAGCAATCTATGACGCCAATAACGCGAGGAACATTCCAAATATCAAAGAATCTTTTTGTAATTTGCTTTTTTTTCTTTTTACAACTTGACAAACTTATTCAGCTTACGACATATAGCTAATGAAACAGCATGAACCACTTGGCCAGCTCTCTATTTTGACACTGCCATTAAAAATGTCTCTAATCACTTTAAAGACAGGGCTTCTGTAAGGGTCGAGTTATCCTAATCCAAAATAAGGGACAATCAGCAGGTGCGGAAGCAAGGTCATGATGGTTTTTACATTAAAAGATGCGCCGCAGTGCAAAAGATGGGATTATCGGCTAATCTACCTCTCGGGGTAGGTTAGATTTGGGCGGTCAAGTCGCGCGGTTAAAGTTTCCAGTTAATTTTAACTGCGACTCAGGAACGCCAGTTAAAGCTGACTGCCCAGTGATGCTAGATTTAACTGCCCAGTTAAAGTTAATCGCGATTCAGAAACCGGGCCCTGGTGGGTTAGGCGTCTGCGTCTCACGCCAGGTGCGGAGAAAGTCGGTTCGGATGCAATTTTCCCATGTACGTAACGAAAAATAACTCCTTGGGTTTTACCCGCATTCAAATCCAAGCTGGCACCTTGCACCCAGGCCGCGATAAAATCGGTTGGATTGCTTCCTTTGCGTGTTCTAGACGTCCAACTGGGAAAAACAGGGCGGCATCATCAGCGAAGGCTTGTAACAGAGATGCTGGAAATCGACAGGGCAGCATGCGTGAAGAAGGCGATGGAGGTTCTCAGCAACTTCAGCGACATGAGATCACTATCGCCCAATACTTCGATTGTGTGCTAATGCAACGTAGCTTTGCAAAAAGCATCCTCATACGCGCACGTAAATTTATTCAGATACAGCCTAAGCGCATAAAACTGCGAACATACAACATAATTCAGAAATATCAGCTGTTGAAACCGGATCCCCGCAAGCAGAGCCACATTCCCAAACAGAACGAAGACATGCAAATCGGTATGTACTGTACGGTATGTGCTGTACGGTACAGTATGTGCTGTACTGCACACTCAAAAACTACTGGGGCCTTTAGACCCCCTGGCACAATATAGTACATGATGGGTTCTTATGACTAAGAAAAGAGGCAATCATGCCAAATTATCACTACAGTCCTCAAATTACAAATTGCATACTGAGTTTTGGTATTTGTGCTCATCATTATGGCTTTTATTACAGCCACGGTAGATTCGGGTTGCAGGAAGAAAGAAATAAAATCCGCTACGTGGTTTGGTGAACTGCCAAATTTGCGCGTTAAGATAATGACTGGAACGCTCAAAATTTATTTGTTCTCCCCTTAAAGTTTCTGCCTGATTATGAGCCACATGTAAAAGAACTAAGAGCCTTATTCTCAATTTTGAAAGTAACCGTTGAAATTAACCGTAAGAATTACAAGCATTTCCATTTTGAGTCCTGCTCGCGCGCAAGATGTCCTCCATCAGCGCGAAACAGTCAAGAAGAGTCTCTCTGTTACCTGTCCCACCGAAGAAGCAATATTTCGTTTTTTGCAGAATTAAAATATTTTTTTTCTAATTTCAGCGAAAAATTTTTTGAGAATGGAAAAAATTGATATATCACGAGGCTCGAACTTGAAGAGTTCGCGGAGCGGGCCATGTTATGGAACCAATGGCCTGGACGCCATAGTCTTACGAGATATAGGAGGCGCGATAAGGCTTGCGTGGAGTCCGAAGAGGAGAGTGACTTGTCGTGGGAATAGAGAATGAAGACGAGGCGTGGAAAAAGTTGGACGACGAGGAAGTCGAATGGATCATGTTGGAATAAGCTCGTACCATTTTTTAATGAGGGCTTCCAACAGAGGGTAGAATGGAATCGATTATCTGAAATTAACGCAGGTTTTGTTAAGATTTTTGCATGCGAACAAATTTAAGATGAAATATTTCTAATTTTGTTGATAAAATTCGGCTTGAAAAACCTGCGCTGGGGAGGTAGATTGAGGTCGTCCACCATTTCTATAGGGTGGTTGAAGTGGTCTGCATGTGATCAGGGGGTCTACCGCGAGTTTTTGCGGTCCACTGTTCCTTCATGTTGCTTCTCATATTATTTCCGTATTATTTTTTGTTGCAACAAGATGAAGTATCTGGTAGTTGGAGCAGACTCCGCAAAAAAATTTTTTTTGTTTCAAAGTTTTTAAGATTTCCAAAACCTGGTATTATCACTGTATTCGTTACGTGTATGAGGTATAACGTGACTTATATGACTTTATTGTTACTATGTATCAATGTTCCATGGCGTCTTATCTCGTTTTTTGATGACTTTTGAACCTTCCCCTTCCCAAATTCAGTGATGCTGACGATTTGTCGCTTAGGAAACAACAGTATAATTGCTCAGAAAAAAAGGCTCAACGAATTTACATTTTCAAAGCCGATACTTACCAATACCTGTTGTCACTGCAAATGGGAAGCCCGTTGCAAGTGTAAGTCGCTTCTTGTACTGCATAGTAGCTGCACTTATCCTTGATTTATCATGCAGGTCTCACGATTAGTAAATTCTTGCTCGAAATCGGCACCTAGCTCTAATGCTCAAGCCATGCAACCAGATAGCCCAGCAGAGACAGTTTTGGATAGAATTAATAACCGGTTTTGAGAATGGTTCTGATTGATTGTTGCATGATCCATTAGAATAAAATTTACAGCCTTTGAAGACGCCAGAAAGGCAAGAAAGTGAAAGTACGTTTTTTGCCATTTTAAGAATCACGTAGATGGTTTGTCATGTCGTCAATGTTGTCGCACGAGACCAAAATTGCTTGAGCCGTATGCACAAAAAAAATTGGCAGAGCAAAAAGCATACTTCTCTGCGACGTACGCTGCAGTTGACATGGCCTGCAGCGCTCAACGAGGTACGCATAAGAAGACAGTGAAGCCAGACGCTGGAGGGGAGAAACTAAGCAGGAAGTAACCTCTATGGCTTTTTTTTGGTTTTTGATGATCTTGCTTTATTCTCTAAGGGTTGAGTCCCATGGGAGACAGACCCTGCCGCCAGCTTCTTTGCCTTTTTGTCTCAATTTCTTCAGTTCTGTTGCGTCCTGTGGATTCACAATCACTTTTTTTACAGTACACCATGTCTTCTCCAAAACTATGCGCCATCGTTTTTGGGGGCCCTTGCATAAAACTGCGCCAATTCCTACTTGTTCACGGCAACTATATAGTGTATGCTCGCCCATGTATATCAGAGTAGACAATGATCTGATAAACGGTCGTTTATTTCAGACACTCGTGATCAGATTTATTGTTGTTTGTGTATCCTTGTTACACCAATCATATTTAGAACCTGGTCTTCGCGCTGGTTTGCACACACCTCCGATTTGAGGCCAATGGTCGCACAAGATTTCCAACACTTCTGCCTCTTCTGCCTTGTACTGTTAGTCTTACATCTGCTACGGTGGGGTTTTTTGTGTCGACCCGTCAGCACGCACAGAGCTATCACTAGCACTTGTCTTGGCCTACATATCACACGGCCATTGCTCTGGGTGCCATATCCTACAGTGGATATTCCATGACCTTATGGTACTGTATTGTGCGCTCACATTGATGCCTTAACCTTTTTGGTTTTTTCCTTTTTTGTAAGCAGCTCCTGGATACCGCTGACCGTTCTATTGGCCAGCAACACTACGTGAACGGAGGAAAAGGCTAAATGCTTGCCTTGTGTCATATTGCTTGTGACAGTTTACTTCTGTTTGCTGCAAATGCGTAGTCTGGCAAAGAGGCAAAGATGGGCAACAATGTCAGAGTTAACCTCTATGGCTTGTTTTTTTGGTTTTTATCTTGCTTTATTCTCCAACGGTTGAGTCCCATGTGAGACAGACTCGATGAGCACCGAATTCTCTCACGTTCGGCTTCCTCTAGTTTAACTCTTCGAAAGTTCTATACACTCCTCCAAGTGCAAGACTCCTAGAACTCCTAGCGGTATCCTAAGACCCTGGTACGATCGTTTGTTGTATCCAATCGTTACTGAACTTAAACAACCAATACGGAGCACGACCATGTCTTACCACCTAATCAGTGGGCGATAGCTGCCCTTCCTCACACTGTCAAGGACCGATTGACACAGACTGACAAAATTACCGTATTCAATCTCGGTCATGAATATCGCTGGCGGCTCTTCCCCTGGATCGCGGGTCCTCGGGCTTGTCAAAGCCCTAGCCGGATCGCCTGAATCGCCTTCATTAGTCTCTTCTAGGGCTGTTAATACCAGACCCTCCAACTTCGTCGACAAGAGAAAGTTCCCTTGATGGATTAATCAAAGAGGAGGCGCCGGCAGACTGGCGCTCCTCAGGACTTGATATCGAGAGGCTAAGTTCAAGTCTGTGACAAGTCGGCTCGGTCCAGTAAAAATCGCCAATCCGATGGTTCGGTTTGGCCGGTTTGGTCGATGCTGGGCTGTGACCTCCAGCTGAGCTCGATAGCCGAGACCGTCAGCTTGTTAGATTGCCGTCTTTGCACTCCGAGCACCTATGAGTTACTGGGTGAGTTGGCCACTCTCCAAATTCTTCTCGATTAAGTGCATCATGTATTTCAAGCAATTCACATTTGCTACATCATCTTTAGGGAAACAAGGCAGGAGCAAAATTTGACACTAGACAAACTTACCAGAACTTGATCGAAGATTACATACATGGATTATGATGGTGGCTGGTTTCCATTGCACGATCGATACAATTTAAATAGGATAAGCGCTTATTATCGCTTGCCCATTAAACGAAAATATGACTCTCGCTCGGAAAGATTATCTGTGCGGGTGTAGGCCGTTGTGGCCAATCGCCTTGCGAAACCTTACTACGCATTCGAAGCGATCGTGAGCGATCATTGCACCCTGAAAATATAGTGCGTAATGTACAGTATATGGAAAGATGGGCTGTGTAAATGGCGTGTAGTATGTTTTGATGGCAGGGGCTAGTCATTAATGAAAAAAAACCAATAGTGGACAATGCAAGCATCGATGGATATTATCGCAGCCTGGATTCCCAGCTCCAGTATGCACGTCCTGCTCTGGCTGATCTGTTTGAAACTGAAAAGCTTGATGGCCCCGATTACTAGGCGCTGGGCCGTTGGCAGTCCCTTTTGATTTCTCGCTGTGAGTATCTGGCAGGTCGGTTCACGAGATGTAGGGGTAACTGGCGCCAAAAGCGACATGTAGACCCCGGATCGGGTCAGGAACTTCCGGGTCGGGTCAGGTCAGCAAAATTTCGGGTCGGGTTTTGTCAAAATCGGGTCAGATCTTTTTTTTTGAAAGATCGGGTCAAACGGGTCAAAAATACATAAATTTTGCAACTTACTATTATTAGCAGCTACAGAAACCTTTTCGTACTTGTTCGACTCTAGGATTTGCAGTATATGATAAAGTCATGCATGCACAAAGTCTTCCATTCCACTTTCTCATTCTGCGTCACTTCGAGAATGTCAGACGAGTTGTAAGCTTTAAGAATGACAAGTATTTTTGAGTTATTTCTGCAATGAGGAGAATCCATATGTGAGAGTTCTCATAAACATTCTTGTCAACTCTGATAACTGGGTGGGACTAGCCACACTTAAGAAAGAACTGATAACTTTTAGCAGGTCCTAGGAGTATCTACAATCACATTTGATTTCTGAATATGACATAGCTTGCTGGGTATACCTGGCTGGAAGAGCAGTATAGTCTGTACCCAGACACCAAATATGTACCAATAATAGCCCTTTTGACCACCATCCATGTAACAATTGCAAAACAGTTTGCTGTGTTCGAAAGTGATAGGTACCCTCATATCCCTCCATCAGTAGCGGATGTTCTGACAGGAGCTAGTGTCCAGCACACTATGACTTTGTAAGCAATTTTTTTGTGGAGACTAGATGCAATTCTAGCCTGGGGTTTATACAGAGTAGGTATTTCTTTGTTTAACCCAAGGATAAGCTGTCTCAGACTCTGAAAGTTATGACAGAGTTGTCTCTATTATCCACGCCTATTATTCGGATTGGTTAAATCTTGTCTCCAGTGGACAGACCATAGTCGCTTTTAGATTTAAGGTTTCGGAAAAATTATTCGACCGCTATTGTGGGATATACGATTAATATATATATATATATATAAACGAGTTCGAATTAACCCGACCCAAAATTTTAGGTCAGGGACTTCCGGGTCGGGTCGGGTTGAACCCGACCTGATCCGGTGTCTGGTGACATGAAATGCTGGATGTCAAATGCGTGTATGTTGTGTTATTGCAGATAAATGTGAAAGTCAAAGCGTGGGGAAATGCGGTGAAAGATCACGTACAGATAGTATGAATCGAGAAAGGTTAACACGTGTGCTACAGGCTGCATGAAATTTCCTAGTAAAACATGAGCCCTTGGTCTAGGGCAATTTCGAGCTGACTTTTCACGAGCAATTTTTCGGGCAATCTTTGGTCGTCTTAAGATTGTGGCATTTTGCCTAAGCTCTCTCGACCTAAAAAACGGTCCTTTTTCAGCTTAACTTAAGTTCTGTCGTCCCATTGAGGCCTAAAAGGGACGACAGAATGCCATCATCATCATTTCACTCCTTCCCAAGCAAATACATGCTCTTGACAGGAGAGGGAGAGACACAAAATTAATTAAGGTTCACGCGAGATCAAGTTACTGTCATCTCATGGTACAGAATCCCGCAAAAGAGTCGCAGAAAAAACAAAACTCTGTTTGTAGGACTTAAAGTTATGACTTGGAAAATCCAAATGATGTGGTTCACAGAGTCGCCAACCAACAGGACACTCTCCGATTTTGTGAATAAAACGAGGATTCCCAAACAATAAAGCCCATGGTGAAGTCTACAAAATAAACCCAATCTGGCACGTTCACAGAGATCATATAATTTGGACCAGCCTGCTTTAGACAAGGTGGCCTCGTACGACATAGTGAAATTATTCAGATACAGTCGTAGAGCGAACTTAGCTTGGCTAACTTAGCCCTTAGAATGGGTGCGCGGCTTACATGTATAGTACAGTATGTATGTCCGGCGTTAAATTTTGTGGTCTGCCAAAATGTCTGAAGTCATTCATTTTTAATTATAAAACAACATGAGACCTGTCTCAGGACGAGCCCAAATCTACGAATAAGACACCTCCGGGCCAGCTTTTGTGACTTCCTGAATTGGTGTCTAAGCGTTGTCCCAACTTGATGCCCCAAATGGTGCCCTAAATTTCAGGACAGGAACGAATAATTGTGCCTGTCCTAAAATTAGGATCGCATTGTGGAGCTGGCCTCTGCTGACAGTGAGTCTTGTGCTATTGCACTTATCTTACTCATATAATTCTCATCTGTTCATAACCAAGCCGGCCTCATTAGCGCGAGATATTCTGGCTGTAAGGCACCTTTTCTCGTATTACGAGGAAAATAAATTAATCGTGTGGAGGCACATTAAGCAGGAATTGAGGTTATAACCAAAAAGATCTATTTTCGATTCTGAATGGGTGAAATTAATTCGTGTAAAATAAAAGAAGACTTATACACGCAGTTTTGTAAACGGACCTTGAATAAAGAAATCGACACTGAGCCACCCAATTTGACAATCGAAGAAACGAACAAGCAACTAACGACTAACCCTTTCGGGATGAGAGCAGGCTGTTTTATAGCTAGCTGATTGGCCACGACCAAGGCGCGAGGCGTGGCTAAGCGAGCGGGCGAGCGGACGTCAAGGCGGCGAGCGAGCGGGTGTCTAGATTCCGTGTCTATTTTTATGGTTACGCTAACACGTGACGGCGACCAGCGACCAATGACCTCCAAAAAACTGACACACAGCCTCTGTTAGTAGACACGCATCTGTTTGCAAATACACTAATCTTCAAAAAAATCATCCAAAAAGAATTTTATTCAAAAACCATTACATGATAAAAACCACTGTATGAATAAAAAAGTGATAAAAAACACAAAGCTGAAAAAAAATGATCTAAAAGCGTCACATCGTCGCCGTCACTGTCGCCGTCGCTGTCGCTGTCGCCGTCATTGTTGCTGTTGCTGCTGTAAGATAGCAGCCGCCTGCTGCTTCCAGTTCGTACGCTCCTCCTTGGACAAATTTGGCCAAGTGTGATCGGCCATTGAACAGGCCTTACCCATGTCGGCGGCCAGGCCTGTGTTTAAATATGTGACACGAGCGTATAGAGAAAACCCAGCCAAACGAGGCATCGTAAAGTGTTCTAAAATAAAATGTAACCTGATCAAGACAAGGAGGAAATGTGATCGAAATAATAATAATAATAATAATAAGGGTAGTTACTCGAGCTGAATATGACGAAGAAAGAACAGGGCGGTGCGCCAATAAGTTTTAAGATTCTCTAACAACTGTCCGTAGCCAAGTTTCTCTGCAGGAGTGAACACAGCTCAAGGATTCCCCAGCCATTTATCGCGCACAGAAATATACCATTTTACAAAATAGCTATAGCTACGCCTAAAAGGGGCGAAATAGCTAAAGAGGAAGGAAAGGCAAGTCTACAGAAAAAACAAATATATTTGGGGTAGAAAAAGAGAGATGATGATTCAATGCCAAAGAAGTATTTTTTCAAGGGATAGATGATGGGTGGTTGGATATATACTGTATATAAACAGACAGGTTAGCTGGGTTCAGGTGACTGGATTAGACTCGGGGTACGGTTTGGCTCAGTATTTGTAGCCCCTGTAGCTGCAGCTGGCAATGCCAAGGCGACTTTTACGATGAACAGACTGGAAATGGACCCACCCAGCAATCGCTGCGTAACCTTAATGTTTGAAAAAATTAAAACCAAAATTTTCGAGTGTAGTAAAATGAAATGGAGTGGGATGGTTTCATAAACAACCCTAACTCGCCAAAAATGGTTTTTTGAATTGGTTTGGCCACTTGAGAAAAGAACCACACTCAACAAGACCCACCGCAAACCCGACAGTCTCCATGACCTGTTTTATGTATCTTTGTTTGAGGTGGCTGCATACGGCTACAAAAGCGGCGCTGAGGTACATACCGCGCATTGCTGAAGCACATTGCGTGTGCACGTGTAGTTAATTACACACTAACGTACCTGCGGCGGCGTTGGGATGATTATTGTATTGTCCATTCCACTCCTGACTCCCCAAAAGTGGCCAAGCTGCTTCAACCATTTTGTACGTGTCGAAGGTTCCTATGGACTGTTCTTCGACCACAGGTTGCAGCTGCCGCTCCTGCTGCTCGCGTTCTTGCTGCAGTGCTTGCAGTTGTTGTTAACACAACTCTGGAGCCTCTTGGTCCCCCTCGACCTTCTCCTGGCTCGCTTACTCTGGCGAAGTTACGACGGCCATCATGCAAGATCAGGCAAAAGTGTCCGCCAGCCCCGATCCACACCGAAACGTCCTAAAAAGTGAAGCAGCAACATGTATAAGATGCGATGAGATGCGATGTCGGCCAGCCGCATACGCAGTTGACAGTTCGTGGCGGACAACGAAAAACCTGTAATTTCATCCCCACCAAAACGTCCTGAAAAGTGAGGCAGAAGCACCAGTGAGATGCGATGAGATCAGTACGACGACATAACTGTGGTAGGTGCTCGAGGAAAACTGAAGTGAGACAAGAAAGAAATAAAAACGATGTGCTGTCTGGAATAGATGTGTTTGGGTTAGAGTCGAAAATCAACTTTTAAGGAACACTATGGGACCAGACCAGTAATTAAAGTGAAGTTTGTGTGCTAAACTGAACTTAAACATCGACCACAGTTTGTACGTGATCTTTCACTGCATTTCCCCACGCTTTGACTTTCACATTTATCTGCAATACCACAACATACACGCATTTGACATCCAGCATTGCATGTCGCCAGACACCGGGACCCGACCCAAAAGTCCCTGACCCGAAATTTTGGGTCGGGTTAACCCGAACTCGTTTATATATATATATATATATGTATTAATCGTATATCCCACAATAGCGGTCGAATAATTTTTTCGAAACCTTAAAT
This sequence comes from Mesodorylaimus sp. YZB2_4, assembly GCA_030248295.1. NCBI lineage: Eukaryota > Metazoa > Nematoda > Enoplea > Dorylaimida > Dorylaimidae > Mesodorylaimus > Mesodorylaimus sp. YZB2_4. The sequence goes on from JASANH010001346.1 coordinate 78,580, forward strand.
CTAAAAGCGACTTTGGTCTGTCCACTGGAGACAAGATTTAACAAGTCCGAATAATTGGCGTGGATAATAGAGACAACTCTGTCATAACTTTTAGAGTCTGAGACAGCTTATCCTTGGTTGAACAAAGAAATAGCCAACGCTATACATGTATGTATGGTGTAGGCGGCTTGGGAGCTCGCATCAGGCCGTAGCCTGATGCGAGCCACCCATAAACTGACCTCATGATTGATAAAATGTATGTATATATTTCGCGTTAGTAAGTTGCTAAATTATGCCCTGCACGAAATGAGAGGTCTTGATTCGATCTTGGGGTTTTATCTAGTCTCATATGCCACTGCACGAGAGATTTTTGCACCTGTCTTTCGAAGCAGAAGTTTGAGCTTATAAGACTGAATTCTTAATCTTCGACGTTAGATAAGTTAACGGTAGTGCCGTAAATAACCAGAAGGTTGGTTCCCTCATACCGCTGCTACATCTTTGCGATCTAACCCACGTTGCTTGTTAGGATGCTTTCAATAAGCATGCCATGCAGCACATTTTGGTAGCAGGACAATGTAAAAATGTCTAAAACTGCTTAGCTTACTTGTTCAGTACCTACTAAGCTCCCCCATCTCGCCCGCATGGCATTCCTCCGCTTTGATTTTTATTTAGGCTTGATCGAGTCTGCTAAAAAAAACAGTCTTAACCCCACTAATAATGAGAAATTGATCATTTACTATATACGATTCGGCTGGGCCCTGTCATGAAATTTTTGAGAGCAGAAGAAGGCCTCACTGCAACTATAATCATTGCATAGTAGCTCAACCCACAACACTATTCGTGCACCGAGTGGTCGAATATTTATCGCCCAGCAGAGCCCTGTAAGGCATTTTAGAAAACAACTCGTTCAAAGACATAATGGTCATGGTCAGATTTATGCACTATGTAGGTTTGATTAGACAAAATTACCTCAGAGCAAGCGCCTTACGCTGCACACTTTCATTGACTGTGACTAAAGATTCTTGTGGTTTCTGCTGCAACTGCATGATAATAATTGTCATTCGATACCCGAAGAGGTTTTTTTCGATACAGTATGCCATACTGACACAGGGAACGGAATTCCAGGAGAAAATACCAAACTAAAAATATGCTGTCCGCGTACAGGGTATATGTATCACTCGACAGGTTTTGGCAGTGGCCCCCAAAAAAAGAAAACCTTTTTAAGTACACTAGTAGGCCAAACAAATATAAACGTCATACACGAATGAGCTATTTTTTGAACCATCCCTCACCATCTGTCGCGGAAAACTCATATTCCTGTTCTGACCACCCCGAAACGTCATCATATGTAGAAGCACTAATACCATTTGGTATCTCCTCGAGTAAAATAGGCACCTACTGTAGATTTTCTCCCATAACGATTAACAGGTCAGGCATCTCAACCTAGTGGGCTTCCCATACAGTTTTGGAACTGGACGAATACATCTTTTTACATACCCGAAATGTTACTAGAATGCTGTAGGTAGGTGAGTGGGTGAGGTTGGTGAGTGGGTGAGTGGGTGGGTGAGGTGAGTGGGTGCGGCTTTGATCAGTTGGTTTTGACAAAAAATGGCTCTTTTTGACTACGCCAGCATACCAGAAAAACAAGATGAAAAGGGATGCGCTCCAGGAACATTGCTATTGTCAAAAATTTTTTATATCAAACATTTTTCGTAGAACTACCACCCATCCTTGTGCTCATCAAAGATCGAAGCGAATATCAGGATATCACCCCCTATGATTCGTACTGGGGGCAGTATATGTACATTCGATGTTTCGCATTGCTGTAACTTATATGTATAGTATGCTGCCACGCTGCAAACCTTGACCATGGATCTTCTGCAGTAGGTACACTATGTCCCATCTAGTGGTGAAAAAGGTGGTGAGAAAACATGCAACAATCGCGTTAGCAGCAACCAACATGTGAAAGCGACAATTCGAATGCAGAATATCTGCTAGTGTATGATCAGCGTCGTATTGTTCTTGACTCCCCCAGATTCCCCGCTATACAAAGTCGTTTTCTAGCTTACCCCTCCCCCATCTGGCGTGCAACATCTTATTTGTACAGCTTCATTGCTTAAACAGATTGTTCATTGATCGCATTCTGTAACATTGCAGGCATTGTTAAAGATTCCCTTGACTGACTCCACAAAAAGTCCAGAGCCAAGAAATTGTATGCGTTTAAAAAAAATACGAAGAAACACTGATAACATTATCATTCAATTCTGCTGTGGCAATGGATTTTATTGGTTTCAAGGTTTATGTTTTACTCAGTTTTAATTTACATCTCTCACAATTTCTCTGAATTTGCAGTCGGATTTAGGTGGATTGTGTCTCATTTCGACCAGTTTTTTTCTAAGAAGTGACTCGTTTTCAACCAATTTTTAATTAAGGTTGGAAAAAACTTCTTACTTAAGCTCGAGTCACTCTTGGCTTGTCCCTTTTAGTTGAGCTCTCCTTTTGGCTAGAGTGTCAATTCAGCCAGTCTCATATCAACCAGTTGGGATAGGAATGAAGCAAGTGTTGCCATAAGAACTAGTTACATACTGTATATATTGTATATTCAGAACCCATGTCACCATAGTCTTCTTTGTATGAGGATAGCCAAACATTCCATTCTTTTTTAAAAACAACGTTTTGCAGTTTGGCATCCTATTTTACAAAGTGCTCGCAGTGTCCAAGCGAACAAATCAAGTACAGTATGTACCTAATTCATGTGTGCAATCTTGAATTTTTTGCGCTAGCACATGGTGAGGAGCAGATAATAAGGTATTGCAATAAAATATATTCTAGCGTTGCGAATGTTCCCATCGACATTGATAACGTTATGTCTTTGGTCACGCGGAGGTATAGCATTTTTTTATTTTCAGGTCTTCATCCTTTGCCTTGATCATCTGATAATCAGTATCAGTGAACTCATTGCAGCGCAGTCGTGCCTAGATGCTGTATTTAAACAGTATCCACTGCACCTTACAGACTGGCTGTGCAGGGATGCCATCCAAATCGGTACCAGCCTACAGGAGTTTTGGTTGAATCGGAACTGGCAATATAAATATTAGCTAGAACTAGTTGCTGGCCTTATTCGACGAGCCCTTTAGATTTTGTAACGAAGTCGACATACAAATAAGACTGGATATTATAAATAGAAATCAAATGTTGATATCGTTTTCCTTATCTCCATCTAAATCAAATTAGCTTTAACATCTTTCAAGACATTAATTTCATATTTTTTTCTTTTGTGGCTGAAATAATAATGACGATAAAAGCTACCTCTAGAAAAAAAAGACTTAGCTGAAAGCACGAAATAATCCCGAAAACCCAACCCGAAAAGTCAGATACAGGATGGGTCAGGTTTCGATTTTGGAGCTCCAAGAAACCCGACTTTTATGACTCACTAGACGGAACCCGATACAAATTTCCTTCTTTAGGTGATGGGTCTTTTATAAACAATACCTAAGCCTGCACATGTTTGGAATTGGATCATTACGTAGGTTGGGTAATGTTTGCTATCCTGCGCGAAAAATTAGTCACCATCATGTGACCATGTGTGGTAAGGTCAAGTCGAGACAGGCATGTATGTGGACTGGCATCTTGGGACGTGCATTTTTGTGGCATGAGGTATGAAACTGCAACACTAGTTAGCAGACATCGCACACGACACTAGTTAGCAGACATGGCCTACGCGAAGTTTCTATTCCAAATAAGCGGCAAATTTGAATATTTTGAACAATACAATTAAAAAAATCTTTTTGGATTATTCGTCTCCCCATGGATGGGAGCTACCATATTCCAAGCCGGAGTCTCTCATTCAAAAACGGTTCCCGCGCAAATTGATGTCAACATAGGAAATTTGTTTATAAAAGACCTGGGTCTTATAGCCCCCTTGTTTTGCCCATAATTTGCATAAAATTAACATGGAAATACGGAAGATATATCTTCGACATGAGAAATAAATATATTGGTCAGAGAGTTAGAGAAAAGAAGCCAGAAAAAAAGGCTTGTTGGCTTGGTCGTGACGTGTTTGGCAGACATTTCTTGGGTTGGGTCAGGCTCAGGTAAACCACCCATCAGTTCGGGTCGGGTTCGGGTTTTGCATTTTAGGTCTCAGGTTTGGTCGCGTACACTTTCCTTACCCGATGTCCGACCTAGGTTTTAACCAATGTTTTTTTTCCAGTCAGTGACCTGTTTCAGTCAGGGTCCCATCCCCACCAAAATACTATATGTTATTTGAAGATGGCCAAGTATTCTTCAACGCATTGTCCCCATTTCAACAGCATCCTATTCACAAAATGCGCCTATTGTCCGAGCAAATGAATCAAGTAATTCAAGTAGGCTTAAATTTTATGCATGCACATGCTGGGGGCATAAATGGCGAGGAGAGTAATAGGTGCCTCAGTGTACCTACTCTATAGTAGCATAGAGCATCTATGTTGTGTGTCTACAGTATGTTGCACAGACTATTTGTTTTCCTCCCTGGTCAGGGCTGAGTGAGAATGATCGTGAAAGGCCAAGCTGACTGGCTTTAATAACATGCGAGGGATTGATGAGACTAGTTTCTAGACCTAAGCATCGCCTACATACAGTAAAAGGCCCTGCTCTCTGCCTCCCGGGATAGGTCTGTTCGATAAGTCTATTTCTCGACGACTCAATGTTTTGTAGCTGGCTCTTCTGATTCTGCATGAGTTCCTCACTAATAGTTACAAGAATGCTGGCGACAATAAATAATACTAATTGCTGTAATGGCGAGCTGCGTGGTTTAATTCAAACCTTCCATCGCAGCACACTTGGCTCAGTGTTACTGCACAAGAACTTCACTGTTTTAGCAGTGTTCGATGTGTCTGGCGGAATGTACATGTGTTGAGAACCATCTCCAATGCCCTATCGCCAAAAACATATTCTGACCCTTTACAGTAACAATGTACTGTACTGTATGCATTTTTGCTCAGAATCATGCTGGACCTGCTCGAAATAAAATAAGCCCTGTGACTCACATCCCCACATTAGACCTTTGAAATCTTATATTCAAGAGGTGACAAGCAAGAATTAATGGCAAATCATTTTGTGTGCTCTTTCCCTCCGCCATCGAGCTCGCATATCTACGTTTAGCGATCTGGCAAAGTGTACACATGATAAACAGGGGGTATTTTTTTAAATTCTGAAAGTTGGGGGTAAGTTGTTCTGAGTCCGAGCCTCGACTTAAATTTAGTTGCAATGAACTCTCGTTTTCCGCTGGGCATCCCCAGGTTTAAATAGTATGGATCAGTTTCATGAATTCGATCGCAACTATTTTTTATGCATATTGATTCACGATCATGGAGGAAACCAATGAATGGTAAAAAATAAAGGCACATTATATTACAGTAGTCAAGAAAACGCTGGAGTAAAGAATAAATGATCTGCCTGTCGACTAGTCCAAAACTTTGCTTTTTTGCACGATAGACACGTGAGTGGCTGGGAGTTTTATAACAACCATAAAAAACATTGACCATTAGACCGTCATTTGTGTATTTTGGGGCTGTGTGGGAAAGATGATCTTGATTCTACTTTTTGCAGCACATTGATAAATTGCAAGTATGTCAATGCAACAACAACAATTTCATATTAATTGCAGTAGGCCTTCTCATGGAATCAATACTAGACACATATCTTTGAAAAATAAAAATAAATATGTATATAATTTTAACACCAATATATCGAAAAGATGCAGATAAAGATATCAATATTCGAAACACTCCATTTATATAGTGGACGAAAGCAAATGGATCAGCATGCGAATAAGTGCGCACTCACTGACATAAGCATGAGAGACACCCTAGCCCACCAGCCCATGAGGCAGATTTTTGTATGACCCTCTGTTTGTGTGCCAAGTCACACAGCTAATATAGGGCCCATATTAGGCTGATATTGGGCTGATATCACGCTCAGTGTGCACTTACAGGGGAGGGTTCGACTCCCGCCTCGGTACAAAATGATTGTCAATTATGTGTTTCTTAGCCCTCGAGTGCGCTGTATATAGTGCTTGGCTATGGATGAACTATTACATGACATGACATGGGCCTATCCCAGTTCCGATAATAGCGGTCGGAATCCCCTACTATGGTCTTTTAATGGCTAGTCTGTAAGGCCGATAGTGTCTTTAGGCATTGCCTGCACTCACGGTCAACAATGGTAAAAATTCTAGCAGCAACCATAATCGAGAACGGAAAATCTATGGTTCGGGGATAGGCTGGTTAATTTAAAATCTACTTGTTTTTCAATGGTTTTTCCTTTAGATTTTCCCGCCAAGTGGGTAAAGCATGTATGGCTTGCTGATTAAATGGATCGGCATGTGGTCATGTTTTACCACATAACGAAATGCTCATGCGCACTCGAGGGTGAAGGGACACATTTTACACGAAATGATTCACCAGCCCGCGAGTCCAACACTCGCCCGTAACTGCGCACCTAGCGTGAGAGGCAGAGGCAGACGCCTAACTCACCAGACCACGAGGCCGGACGGCCGGATGTGGGTAAGTGCGCAGTCACTGACATGAGCGTGAGAGAGGTCCCTAGCCTGCCATCCCATGAGATGGATTTTCGTATGATCCTCTGTCTGTTTGCCCAGTCGCACAGCTTATATTGGGCCAATTCCTGCTTAGCTAGTGTCCCCTCATTTCGGTCAGAATCCCCTACTAGCATCCTTTTATGGCTAATCTGTCAGGCGGGCAATGTCTTCAGGTATGCCTGCGCCCATGACTTGGTGAACAATAGTCGAAATTCCAATTTTGTGAAGTTTTTGTGAAGTTTGTGAAAAAAACAGGCTGACTGACATTTCAGCTCTAGATCGGACAAGGAGAGCATCTGCAACCAGTGTGGCTTATCCAGATTATGACAACAAACAAGAAGCCTGCAAACTGACGATGAGCGCAGCCCGATCAGGAAATTGAAAAAAGAAAAATAAAAATGAGTGACACTCCTGAGGCGTATCCAAACAGTATAGGACTGAAAATGCAAGTGCAATAGCGCTCATATTGTCTAATGTCTGTGTGTCAAGCGTCGGCGTACATAGTTTCTTTCATGGAAATGATAAAAAATGATAAAGAATTACAAAATACGATTGATAGGTTTTTGTCATCAAGCTGCAGAGCAAGAAAAATGTATTGATAAAATCATAGGCCCTAGCAGGAACGATGGTCCATACACGTTTTTTTACAGCAGACATTTACGCATGTGCACACATAAAGTTCAGATTTACAAATACCTACGGGTCCTTGGTGTATGTACAAGGTGCATAGTACTCGTACTTGACTTGCCCTGACTATTGTGACGCAACGAAAACGAGTAATTTCTGGGCTTCAGTCGCATCAAAATTACGAGAATCCGAGTGTAGGTGACTTTTTAAATTATTTCTCAGCAATTTCTGCTATCAGTAGCATACGGTACATTGAATTGGTGGTTATGAATCTCCTATATCTACTGTTAGTGATTGTCAAACCTTCCTCGAAATGTTTGTAGTGACTTGTCGTAGCAGATAGAAAAAAAATGGAAGTATCTGAAATGTAAAGGGAAACAACTGATTTGTTCAGTTATCCGTGGTTTTTATTGAACCATAGTTAAGCTTATTGTAACCAGGTGAAAATTCCTGGATGGCACTCGCACCGCTCCAAGAAACATGCTAAACATTTCGCATTCCACCATCTTATTTTACACCTGCAAACGCTGCCATCGTAAGTGATATTGACAACTATTCCCCGCCATGACTATACGGTAAGGACTGAACTGATATTGAACGGATGAACAGCTCAAGTGTACATGCACAGTATAGATCATGCTGCAGCAAAAGCCCCTTTTGATTAGAATATTTTATACTTTCTCAGCAATTGTCGGAAACATTGACGGTGGGTGGTAAAAACATTGCTGAACTGGATCTGGCAATGTATAAATGATTATGTACCTTTAGAATGGATGACGTGTTTACCTTATAATTTTATCAGTTATTATATCCTGTATACTGTGCATGAAGACATAACTATGACTCATTATTTTCCGTGATGTCAACGAAAACGTGTTTGGTCATGTCTCTAAACTGACGCCAGAGTTGTGAAACAGTCAGGTTCTCGTGCTCGTACACTGAACCAACTGCGTTATGGTGTGAAGGTTCGAATCAAGCCACGCAGCCCAAGTACCGATGTAGTTTATTACGAGCGTCTACTACGCCGGACTAGGGGGACTCACGTAGGATCGGAAGAGCCAGCTACAATCGTCAGGTCGTCGAGGAGTCTCACTGATCGAACTGATCTCGCCAGGCCAGGAGCAGAGCCTTTATATAGGCGGTGCTCGGGGTCCAGGAACTAGTCCTATCAATTCCTCGCATGTTAGGAAAACCAGTCAGCTCGGCCTCTTGGCCTCGCTCGGCCCTGACCAGGGAGGAGGGAGACAAATAGTCTGTGCCTCGTGTGCACACTAGATGTCTGACAAATAGGCTGTGCCTCTTGTGCACACTAGATGTCTTATGCAAATAGGATAACCACTGAAGGCACCTATTACAGTTGTTCCTAAAAATAATTGAAGTGGCTGGCTGATATCAGGCTGTCATTGTTGAAAATGTCTCACGTCGGGTTTATGCGCGTATGCAAGTGCGGCTCTTCCTCAGGGGGGAGCTAAAGAATCGAAATGGGCAAGTGGTCTCTGCTACATGCCTTTTTCGATAGTGCCGCCGTGTGATAGATCCGGAAAAGGTCAGGATGGTACGATTGGTCAATGGGCTTCCAGAATGCACAGACACGCATGAACGATGCCCGTGTGGACGGACGACTACAGTGAAGCTGTGTGTCGAGATATGCCCCACAATTAGAAAAACTTGTTCCTGTTGTAGGAGGCCTTAAAAAACCTGAAAGGCGCTTTGCGGTATGCAACTGCTGCATCAAATATGCGGCCTGGAACTGCGAAGATCCAAGCACCCGTGATAAACATTGGTCGCATTAGACTAAGGCTGTATGTTCGTATATTTTTCATGTAATATTGACAATATTTTATATTCATAAAACCAAATCGAATCATTTAAGTTGATTTTGAGCACCTTTAACATAACTCGAAACAAGCTGGCAACTGTCTCAGCGGATACAATGAAACAATTTATATCAGTAATCAACACTATCTTATCAGCTTAAAGGACATGCGTCGGGGAATTTCTGGTGCCAGAAATTACCTCAGGCAGGGTCGTTTTTAGCCACTTATCACAAATAGCGTAAGATTCAAACAGTGAACAGAGAGGGTGCGGGCTGGGGTTACTGTAAGCGCTCACCTGACCAATGCTAAAAGTCGGAGAACTGTCTCACTCGGGACGATTGCCAGTTTCTTTCATAATAATGCTGTTTTTATTTAATTCCTGTAATTTGTTGTTGAGATTTTTCTGGTTTCAAACTGTATGCACGAATATGGACTGCACGTCTTCATGTCTATATGACGAGGAGCTCAGCGCAAAAAGTAGAAGTTTAAACTATTAGAGGAAAAATATAACAGAATATATCAATAATCAACGATGGGGAGTTCATGCTTGTGGAACAAAAAAGAATTATTTCAGAAGTCAAAAAGAACTGAGCTTGGTGGGCTTCGAACCGACGTGCATAGCGGATGGATTGCCGACATTGTGCGTCAAGAGTCCTCCTCCTGCGCCACAGAGACCTTACACTTCGGGTAGAAGTCAGAAGACAAGCGGTTTGTGACCGCTTTCAGGGCTTCCCTGTCTAATCGGAAGGGACTTTCTCAGAGCGGAAATCTGGAATGCAATCTTTCTTTTGGAGACAGCAAGCACGAATTGACTCAAATGACAGAATTGTCTAGCCTTATCTGCGCTATATGTAGTTTGCACGTGATGGACTATCTTGCGCCAAACATTGTAGATGGGCAGAGAGTGACCAAGAGACCATTTCCTAAATACGAGTGGACAATGGTCAGTGCCAACCTTTGTTGCCTCAGACAGGTTTCCTGTTCTCTACCGAACTATTCTTGGCAAGTTCCACGCCTCTCCCCAAAACCTGGGATGCATGCTTGCCTCTTAGAATGAAAATTCTTGCGGGGGTTTTCTCATGACATAATCGGCGTGCGTTTTGTTCCATCGAGCCGTTTTCTCTCAGTTTCAGTCTCTGCGCTCTTTGCTCTGGAATTCATATTTGTTTTTCCTTCGCGCAGGGCGAGCGCTGACTTGGGTTTGAAGAAGGCCCGAGCAGCGCGGTCAAGATTTACATTATGTTCTCAGCATAGGGCAGATCCATGTACAACTAGTGTGCGGAGAATAGCAGGTACAAGATGTGAGTGTGAAACCACTGTTCTTTCAGCGATGTCCAGGGTGTTGGTGGCGCAGTGCAGCGCCGTTCGATGCAACACTCCATAAATTCGCCTACCGAGGGTTTGAGTCCACCAGTGGCTGGAATTTTTGGCTTTGAAAACTCTCCGAGCTGTCTTTCCTTTTCCAAACTGGTTACTTGCCTAAATCTACTGACGCGGGTTGCTTGGCGCAGACGCACAGATGAATAAAATCTTACTTGGACCGAAAAACGGGAATCAGCCTCCACACTTGACTTGACTGCGATGAACGAACGCCGATTCCGTAATGAGAAAACCCCCAGATAACATGCGAGAGTGTAACAGACTTCACATTCCACTGCTTTTTTGCATGCGTTCAAGAGCACCTCGACCACTGGTCATCTATCAGGTTACCAGAAGCAGGGGTGGGTCAGATAATGATAAATGCTAATAAAAGAGCCAGGTCAAGCTCCAGTAGCCTAACAGAAGTGTCATATTCTCACTGCAAGGGCTCAACGTCAATCGATTATTCACGATGGAAAGTGCCACGATGATCACCATTGTCTCTGAGAGAGGCCCTTGCTTCCGCATGTAGAAATAACAGCTATCAAAGCGAGAAGAATCGCGGCTGTTGTGGTGATAAACGCGGCGGGATCAGAAACGAATGTGTCATACAACTTTTGGGTTCGATTCTCTTCTCGAGCAATTTTTTTGGACTTCTTTTGAGCTAACCGCAAAGTTTTTATACTGTACCGTGCTGTAGTTTAGAACTTAAAAATTGCATGCCTGCTGCAAGCTCAACGTTTTCTTTACCATTCAGCTTGAACTGTTGGCCTACCGCTAATGTTAGACGAAGTACAAGATTCGGGCAGGCATTCATAAGGCAGGCATCAAATCACGCCCACTGCGCCTTATTGATTATTGACACGCAGAGGCAGAGAACAGAAGGGTTTAGCCGTGAAAACAATGGGAAGGTTCACTAACTTATCAACCTTGGCGGCCACATAACTAGTTCAAACAGCCCGACTTATGTCCTTTAAAAGAGTCAATTTTAAATAGGCTGGCATGCTTGATATTCTTGGCTGATAGAAAGTAGCGTAATTGGTTCAAGTTGTCGTGAGAAAGCTGGAGTGTTTTATCTAGTGTTGATATCATTAGCGAAAAAAGATATTGTTTATCGTTACAGTCAACGATATCCTGCCAAAAAGATATCGTTACCGTTAATCGTTAACGCGAAAAAAAATATCATTAACGCGTTAAATATCGTTATTTTAATTATCAACCCAGCGTTACATCAAGCTTACTGCATTTTACTTGGGTCGAAAAAGCATATATGCACGTGTTATCACAACAACGTCCCTTGAGCATATTCATTGGAAGTGCTGCCACACAAGGTGACTGGATCTTTTATATTAATACAGTCTTTGTCATCAGTATTTTATCTTACTCCCGAATTCGACATTATTTTGGATATCGATATCGGAAATTTCTTGATGAAGAAATTTCTGATAACCAATCAGGCGACATCCAATGACACGCTGACGTCGAATGACGAGACACAAAAACACCTTTAATCACTGACACACTCACACTGTCTGCCCCCCCGCCCCATTAGCATACATCTCATGCTATATTGCTGGAAACAGGGGCACATTTTAAATTTGACGCTGTAGTAGTGTATGCACAAATAACGCGTTATTCGACACAAAAAAGATACCGTTGCCGTCATAACGCGTTCTCTGAAAATCGATATCGTTATCGTTACCGTTAATAACGTTAACCAAAAACGATGTCGCTAACGCGTTAAATATCGTTGATAGCGTTAACGCTTAACAACACTAGTTTTATCGCACGGCCAGAATACTTGATGCTTGGCAAATTGGACAACGCAACGCGTGTACGCTTCATATGAAATTAAAATTTCGTTATACGTGTACCTAAAAAACTTACAATAGGGAAACGGAATTCGAAACAAAAGACAAATCGTGCATTGAGCTACTAGCTGATCTCAGCATCCATGAAGAACATTGCGATTCTAGCAAGTGGTAGAACACAACTCGGCTAATTTCCTCGGCATATCGGCGAAATAGACTCGTTTTCCAAACTCATAGCAGGTACTGGAGATTGAGGTCGGACGATAATAAGCGGGTCTTGACTCAATTTACAATAGCGATTGGTCGAACAAAATCCGTGAAGCTCGTGACAGCAATTCAGCTCCTCGTCAATACTCTTTTAACACTGTAAATCCAACTTTTGGCCTAGTTGGTTATTTCGGTAGGTCAGGCCACACGTGCGATAACACGCAGCCTTGGTCAGCGTGTGGAGCAGTGTGCAGTGAGAGCAAGGGGGATGATCTTCCTTCAGGCAAGAAGGGGCTGCACTTTACACTCGACCAAGTTTGAGTGAGCTGCCAGTTTTTCTCTTTTCGTGGCCCTGATAGCTCAGTGGTACGACATCAGGATCGCAAGCGGAAGTTTGCGGGATCGAATCCTGGTGGGCGTGGTACATTTGCACTGAGCAGCGTCACTAAAGCTGAGCCCTCCGGGGTGGCTGGTTTAGGGTTCCAGCCTCAAAGCGATCCCTAAAGCTTCGTGGGTTATCCTACCACATGTAAGTCTTTTGTCAATTTTTGACCATTATGGATTAAAAAATATTGGGAAACCATTGGCATACTGTGAGTTGAAAATTGACGGATTTACTTCTTTGAGGACTCTGTCGCAGCAAGTATCCAACTCCTGATGGCTGTACTCTTTATTTTGCATTTAGTCATAAATTCTGATGGCGCCAGGTTTACTATACCAAAATCAGGATACGTGCAAAGTTTTAAAAATTGTGAGAAGATGACACTTTGACAAAGTCAGACAAATATTGACTTGCAAGAAAGATTCTATGGCATATATTTTAAAAATTTTTTGCCGAATTCAGAGGCAACAGCTGCCGAACTAAAACGCTAGTCAAATATTAGATTTGTTGCGACCAGTAAGGAAAAGATGTATAAATTACAAGTTCAAATTCTACCACCTGCTAATTTTGCTTGTAATAAGAAATCTCTTTGAATTTCTTACTTAGGTCGAGCTGCTAATTAACGAACGCATAGTATGTATTGCGTACAAGCCAGTTTGTCCACTCGTATATGCGTACACATTCCGCCTGGTGTACGCATACTGTATACGCATCCAAATTTCAATGCGACGCACAAATTTTGCGTGCAGTATGCGTATTTTGTATGCAATCAATTCTACCTATTTTACGTCTGTGCATCGACTGCTAAAGTGACAGAATTACGGCCAAGTCCGCTTATTATCACAGTCGCGTGGGAAGCGACAAAGTTGCGAAATTATAAAAAGCGATAAAACACGCACCTCCACCATTATGGCTAGATTTTTACTACAGTAGGAATTTTCTGGCCATTAACATCGAGCAGCGTTCAAGCTAGCCTGGCCTGTGGCCTGAATTGGGTAAGGCCCCCACTGCGCCCAGTTATGAGCGATCGTGTTCGAATTCAGGCTATTATGTGTGCTTCTTCACCCTCGATCGAGCTGCACCGAATTTTTTCAGTAACGCCACTTTTTTGTGAATTCAGCCCCTAGGTCCGATCAGGTAAGGAAAGTGTTACCGACCTGACTCGAAACCTAAAATCCAAAACCCAAACCTGACCCGACAAGGATTTTCTCTGACTCGTTTTTTCTAAGCTTTTTGGGAGAGATTTCTGCAAGGAAACCAAAAAAACCATTTTCTTACGTTAACGAAATTATCAATGATTCAAACGATCATAAAAAATATATCTGGAAAAAATTCAATGCATTGTTATAGAGAGCTCGAAATTCTCGAAATTTTGAAAATTCAAAATTTTTGAAATTTTGTTCCTGGTCGGTCTCCATTTTCGTTAACATTTGGAAAATACTGACGATTGATCATCGCGTCGGAAAACAAGGGAAATGTCTGGCTCGAAGGAGGATACAGCACCGATTGTCAATCTTTGCGGCAGCTCCCACTTCACAAGAGGGCCATAAACGAAACGACTAGAACGACGACGGTAATCTCGTGAAAGAAAGATTTTTTTTCATGGAGCGATCCCGCAAATATTGGATGGAAACCTGGAAAAATGTGGAGAAACATTTTGATTGACATGAAAACTATTTCCACAAATTGTGGTTGGTGATTGGAAATAAATTTTGAAAAGAATGTAAGGCGTTGGATAAACCTTTGCCCGCCAAAAGTTGCTATGGCGCAAAGTAAGTGCTTTATATATATTGATTGAAAAAAACAATGAGGCCCAGAAAAATTATGTTGAATCTGACATTAAGAAAAATTTCCGTGAATTTTTGAAAAGCCTGCTTCCTCATTCCAAAGCTCTGGTACAAAATCTCGCAGCGGTTAGATCAGCCTAAAATTGCTTGCTGTTTCGGTCCCTTGTTAAGCAGTTTTTTCACAAGCAAAGGCCATTGGACGGCGCCTGTCTGGCGAACACCCGCACATCGCCCGCCCTGGTCGTGATAGCGGTGAAGGCAATGCCGAACAAGCTCGTCATCATTTGCGTTTGGACTTTCACTAATCCTAATACACTGGTTCTAGCATTTGCATGTCACCTAATATCGAAAAACACCTGCCTAAAAGGAGCGAGGCTGTCTGCGAAACCCTGAGTCCTACAGAGAAACATAACATGATGCTGCTAGTCAACTGATAATATCTACGCTAGTTGATATCTCTGTCAAAGACTGCTGCTGAGAAAACCAGTGTGTGGTCCGAATTCAAACGAAGTCGATGCCCTGAATTAACCACACTGAGAAAAATTGGCGGGCACCACTGCCGGGGAGGACAATTGTCTTCGAAAAAATACCACGAATACGCCTCCCCAGTTTTCCTAAAAGTAAAGTTCTGTGGGGAATAGAGTAAGCATCCTTGCTTATTCTATTCACCACATGCTGGAAGTTGACTCGAAATTGTCTACACAGCACAAGTACGACCTCACATAATACTTAAAAATGGATAAGGCTCCAAGTCCTGCTTTTCTGATTATGCGTAAGTTCCCGTTGCACGTCAAAAGATCGCAGTGAGAAAGTCGCGCGACAAAAGATCGCAGGTGTACTGCTACGACAAGAAAATCTCTTTCCATTTTACATTGTCATGAGCGCGTAACATAAAGTGTTTCCTAAAAACATAAACATAAGGGCATATTTTGAAAGTTGTAATAATGAGCGACACCTCGCAAATAATCCATGGTAACTCTCTTATCCCGCCCCGGACTTCAACACAGTGGTATATACTTACCATTGGGGTTTATTGGACCCCGCACAGACAAGATGCGCAGGTGTCTGCAGAAAAAAGTGTTCCGCCCGCTAAACCATTCGCTAAAAATCGATTTATTTCGTTAAAATTATGTTCAGATTGTCAAAATATGCAGAACTGAATGGGGAATAATGATAATGAGATAGAAGTTTTTACATGAACTATTGAGAAATCCTGTGCCTCGCGCAGGGTTGCCGGACGCTCAAAGCAAATCCCTGCGCAAGTGACCCCAAAAACCTCCACAAAACCTTCATCACTTATCCAAAAGCCGTCAAAAATCCCCTCATGAAATGTCACGTGCGGTATAATGTTCCCGTTCATGTTTTACCACATCACCAAACGCTATTGCGCACTCGAGGGTGAAAGGGACACATTTCACACGAAATGATTTACCGGCCCGCGAGTTGAACACTCGCCCGTAACTGTGCACCTGGCGTGAGAGGCAGACGTCTAACCCACAAGGCCACGAGGCCGGTAGGTTAGGTGACGAACTATAATCACAATAAGGTCAGACAGAGGGAGCATCACACTTTTACTGAACGGCACCTGGCTAGCTAGAACATTTCTTTGAGAAAATCTAATGGATTAGACTAGAATCGACCGATTTGACCCTTGGACTGGATCCTCATCCCGATCCGATCCAGGGTCTGGATCGGCCCGATCCCGATCCGAGTAGACCGATCCGCTTTGATCAAAAGATACGTGTAGGGATAGTGTGTTTAACACTGCGTCCTGACCAACCTGCCATGGTTCCTCGCTGTCACCCTCTGTTGGACCATTCAGGACATTAGAGAGATAAGCAGCACCTAAAGCGGGATTGAATACTGATTTGATTAAAAAAATTGGGATTTTCTCGATATAGTTCGTCACATTTTCTAATTACCCAGCAGATAAAGCGCGAAAAATATCAGTTGCCAGTCCGGCCGATCCAGCAGTTGGATCGGGAGTTGATTCCCCGATCGATGCAAGGGGGTGGGGGGCTTAGAAGCATCTTAAAAAACAAGATCAGTACCTCCTGCTTCTTCAAACTCATCATCAGTAGTCAGTGTACATCTTGGAAATAAACATTTTCAACATTCCTTCCGGTGCAATAAAATTATTGGGCTGAGCAACGCAAAATTTCAACCCGAACCTTGCGACCAACACAGAATCTATTTATACTGCGTCGATTCATACACGAGACAATTACGCAGTTTTTTTAAATCAAGAATATCAGAGACGTAAGAAGTAAGTACCCCCTAAGTGTAGGGTGACGCAAAAGTCAAAAATATTTTCTACCCCATCCCTACGGAGATACACATGAAAACTTGTTGCTTGGGCGATATCGCTCATTTCTCCGCGACCCTTGGTCCTGAGATGATCTAAGATATATCACAATTATCGCAATATGATGAGCTATCGAACTTTCTTTTTAAAGTTCTCATGGGTCCCATCATTCGTGAGACACTAAAAGTCAAAGCTCAGAGTTTTTCACACGACATATGCTTATAGCTTTGAAGAGGAAAAACAAAGCTCCAATGATAATTTCACCAGAGATGCTACGTGTGCAGATTCAGAAAATATGCATATGCTCTATGCATTACCAGCGCATCGGAAGGAGATGATTGCGAGAATCCGAATTTTTTTGGTCATCCTCGTGTTATGAGCCGGATCCTCTTATTGGATCCCTATTTTCCCCATTGCCATTTTTGTCATAC
Source organism: Mesodorylaimus sp. YZB2_4 (assembly GCA_030248295.1). Lineage (NCBI taxonomy): Eukaryota > Metazoa > Nematoda > Enoplea > Dorylaimida > Dorylaimidae > Mesodorylaimus > Mesodorylaimus sp. YZB2_4. The sequence continues at coordinate 95,868 of JASANH010001346.1, forward strand.
AGAAAAAGTGGCTTATTGGAACCATGCAATCTGGAAAAGGTCATTTAGGCATAAAAGCGAAGAGTTTAAAAATTAAGTCACCTGATTTTTACTAGTAATTTCACCATTAGAGTACAGATATATTAATTTGTCTGCCTCTATAGCGAAGCTGTGTGTACAAAAAAAAGCTTGGTTCAAGGCAAATAACCGCTCACTTGAAAATAAGTGGTGGTGCGTATTTTTAAAAAAAATAATAGCAGCGGATCGATTTGATGCCTCTTCTGTCTAATGTAAAAGGTGTTTCGGAAAATCCCCTCATACCTCGAAAAACCCCTCGTACAAAATGACAAAAACTTTAACCAAAACCTCCACTGCGAACCAATAATTAGACATAAGCAGCTGCAACGGTTACAACCTGACTTAACGGCTAAATGTCTATTCACTGCGATCTTTTGACATGGAATCGTTTACTAGCCAAAACTCGTGCCATGCGAATGGACCTAGGGCCTGTTTCACCACGACTCCGTACTCTGTGCTCGGAATCCTTCTGAGTCCAGAGTCTGAAACTCAGAGACTGCATTCAGAGTGTCTCACCAGAGTGTCTCAGAGTGTCATTCTGAAAACCACGCACTCTGGAAGCGAGCGTGGTTTTCAGAGTGAACAATTGACACCAAGAAAAGAGATGTGCAGGTTTTATCTTATGCTTACTCTTCATGCTTGCTGGCGTGGGGCAAACATTCTTCTGTAGGACATGTCGTACTTGGCACTGCTTGTCTTCCGCAATCTCGAACATAGAACCCAAGAAAAGTTTTCTACTCGAAACCTGATGTTGTCCTTGTCAATCAATATTTAAAATTTGATAGTTCCAGATCTCTCGTTATGGCTGTTACGTAAAATTTATTCTTCGCCTCTCATTTTGCCCTCTTGAAAGAGCTGAAAATGTCAAACAATAAGCTTTCGGAAGAAGGCAGGCTTATTATTTTTTAAGATGATTGCTGGAAATAAGGAAGTGTTGCTCAGCAAGCAAACGGATCGGAATACTGAGGAAGTACGAACCGAAGGATGGAAAAATCCAGTCGCGAACTGCGCCTAATATTACGCATTCGGTGCTACAAACGGGGATGGATATAAGCATTTACAGGATAGTCTGCGGCCGGGTTGGCGGAAAGCTGCTCGAGATAAGCGTAACAAGAAAAGACGAACTCGAGCTGAAGGTGGCACAGAAGCTTGTTATTCCAAAAGTAAGGTTTTTTATAAGATTTTCTAAGACGGCAGTTATGGGACTGAACTAAAATCTTTTAATTTTTCCTGAGGTGTGCAGTGAAATATCGCAGCACGTGTACTAGTTCAGGTTGAGTCTGCTGTAGTAGATATTATTGGTAGAGATTCAGCTGCTTTAGCGGGATTGGGAAACAGCCCAAATCACGACGATTTTAATGCCAGTAGTCCGCATCATTCGACCGACGATGAGGATGAAGGAAATCGTGGAGCAGCAACGCTGCCCAATTATCAGCGATCTCCACTCGACCAACAGCCCACTCTGTACCAGTGACCCCCACTCGACCAACGGCCCACACTGGATCAATGGCTCCCGCGTCTGAAACACTCGCACCTGCCACAACTCGACCCTTAGAATCCAATCAGCTGGCGTCAGCGACTGCCGGACCAAATAAGCAGAGGAGACTTTCTCGAAGAGGTAAAAGTGTGCCATGCAAGAAGAGGTAGAAGTGTGTAAGAAGGGCACACTTTCACCTCTTCGAGTCAACTGCCTGCGTCTAGTGACGTTACCATGCGGCCTTACACCCCGATGATAATCGTGGTCATCTTGGCCGTCATGGTCCCTTTCAACCTCCTCTAACAACTCAACAGTCCTATCATCAGGCGTAAGGAAATTGTGAAGGGCTACGCAGCATCGCACGATATCACATACGAAATAAGGCTTCAGATGCATCATATCTAATAAGCATCGAAATTGTTGCTTCAGCAGTCCGATTCGATATAATTCCTGGTTCGTCGATGAGCAGTATTGTACGCTTCTTCGGCTTCAGTTTGCGGAGCGGCCACTGGTGTCACGAGATAATCGCAGTCGCAATTGGCTGAATCAGCTAGCAAGACAGCCAAGTGTAACGCCCGCCAGCCATTGTCCAGCCGTCGTTTCAGTGAACTGTTTTGAAAAACCCGGGCGTCATAGACAGACTTGGCCAGCAAAGGCAGACGTAGTAAAATCTGAAAGAAAATAAACAGAGTTGTACTTGGTTTACCGCCCTGAACTGATAGGAAAATCTTTGCTCCAGCGTGTTTTCAAAGTGAGAATTTGCAAAAAAGGCGGCGGAATTGAAAACATGCAGTCTTCTGTCATGGAATTCGTTTCAATCGACTCCACGAATGTTATCCTATGCTAGGCTCGACGACTGGCTTCTATCTTTTGCTAGAATGCTTTTGCTAGAATTATTTTATTGCTTCCCAAATCAGAGTGAATTTTTTTGCGTTTTTAGGTCTTATGCTCGCTGGGTTTAGGCCGAATGCTGGACTATTTCGAAGGTGGCTGGAAATTAAGATCAACAATTACACCGTTCGGCTGAGGTTTTATGGAATTCGGTGAGTTTCTGCCTACCCTTCCAATATGGCTTTTTCCAACTGTGGTTGCAGATTTAGAATTAGCGTGCTGTCTTTCCTGAAAAGTCGATTTTCCTCGAAAGTTAGGAGTCAGAGCCAAAAGTCCGTGAAGTCAGTTACAAGTGGCAAGCCCAGTCAATATCTGCGCGCCGATGTCGAGCGTCTGGAATCGAGTTATTCGTGCGAGACCCGATCTCGTGAACAGTACAGTTTATTTTCCCCCAACGAAAAAGCAAGTGTTGCGCTGTTTTGTGCACGCCGATGGAACAATATCTCCTAAATGTAACCCTCTGCTGCGATTTAACTCTGCTGCAAGGCTGGGTGAAGCTTGGCGGAAGGGGGTTGTTACGAGTGAGAATGGATCAAAACCGCCAAAGAACATTCGGATTTCAGAATTATCATTCGATAAATGCAACCTCTCTGAAACTGGTCACAAAAAGCTTGTTAGCAGAGTGATTCGAATTGGAACAGTGATTACTGATTAAAAAAATCTAACGATGCTAATTTCGATAATTCAGCGGTGACGGCCAATGACTCAGAACTTCATGTATCGGTAGCTCGGGTTAGTGCTGAGAAATTGGAGAAGAAACAACGCCCCGGATTTGATCGCTGGAGACACGAAGGAACGATCACAAATCGGCAGTGGGATGGAGCAAGGATGGAATTCTCTCCAGTTATATTCGAAGGCGATCGTTGCTGGTCAGAAACGTGCCAAGGAGCCATACACGAATGGAGGTCGCTGTGTTGCGATTGCAAGATGGCCAATGATCAATTGCGGCGTGCAAGAGAACATTTCGAATAAAGAATGGCGCCTTTAGCACACGCCAAATCGATGGTTGACAGTCAAAGAGAAAGTGCGCGATCATACATCCCGAATAAGAAATCAAGGTTTTCATCCCAAGAAATAAAATGATTGCTTCATCTGATGCTTGTGACATTTTCGCTCTAGCTTGTAAATCAGATTTTTGGGCGAAGCTTTTCGGACAAAGCTTTTATGCATCTGAGTGGCTACTGGCTTTGGGCGAAGCCAGTAGGCATGCATGGAGTCCACGCCTGTGATTGATTATTGGCTATGGGCGGAGCCGTTCGATGCACCTGATTGGCTGATGTCTCTGGGCGAAGCTAAGGCGGCGAAGTTGAGGCGGGCGAAGCTAAAACGGGCGAAGCTAAGCTGGGCGTAGCTGAGGTGGGCGAAGCTGCTCAATCGATTCTTGATCCTGATTCATCAAAGGCTTATTCTGTACAGCATACACAAGCACCCGATTTTAAATTCGCGCCAAGGCCTAGTTCACACTCAGTCTTTTCAAACTCTTATTATATTTTTTGCTCAGACATGACATCACACACCAAATTAACGGCTAAAAATCGACATAGCACGGGTCGCCCATGAAAGGCGCAAGTTCAGCTTTAGCGCACAAACGCTGAATACAGGTCAACGCCGCATCGACTTGCGCGTTCTCGGCGACGGTGGGCGATGGCGGGGCGACGGTGGTGCTGCTGCTGCTGGCGTTTTTGGTGGCGGCGGGAGATGGCGGGCCGTGAGATGGAGGGGCAGCGGTGGTGCTGCTGCTGCTGCTAGCGGTGGCGGGATATGGCGGGGCAGTGGTGGTTCTGCTGCTGGCGTTCATGGCGATGCTGCTCGCGGTGGTGGCTGTTTCTTCGACCAGCTTTCTCTAAAACAGTCGATACGTGCACTGAGAACAAGAAGAAAATGTGGACACTGCTTTGAGGTTACCTCTATAGCTCTCAGTATATCGGTAGTCTCCACCCAGCTCTTATCATGCTCGTAGAAGCCTGAACCACATAATCAGCTGGCCTAAGAATACAGTACTGTACATAAGTAGTCAAAGAGAATGTGGCACTGCTTTAAGGTTACGTCCATATCCCCTGATATATAAGGTCTAGCTGCAGCCTGAGTCTCAACTCAATTTTTAGCATGCTCAAAAGAGCCTTCGCTGGATCTGCATACTAAGCTGACCTATGCTTACAGTAGTGTGCCTATGCACAAATCGTCAATTTAAAAAATCACTTACTTTGGTTCTGACTAAGTCCAACCCACGTTGAAATAAAAAGCATTGCTGACATAGGAATAAATGAAGCGCAAGGCTTGATCCAGTCTGAAATCGATAATATCTCCTCTGGCCACTCTGAAGACATATTTCTGAACAATAACCGACTTGTTGTCAAAAATGGGTGTATATGTCCGACCAATATTTTCTTATTTCTGGCATGGCGTCTGGCAAATACGGTTGCAGCACCATGTAGCCCTAAATTGGATGGTCTTCGTTCGGCATCACCAATGAATCTGGATGATAATTAGGCGCATAATTCGGTTGAGGCGGCAGCATACCGGCATCAGACGCTAATTTGAATCTGATTTGACTGTTGCCGTTCAGATGATCATCGTCCCAAAATCCAGATTCAGTGACTTGTTGACCACATCGCTTACACTTGTAGTTGGCGTCCTTGCGCTTCCGTTTGTAATGGCTTTTCAAATAAACCAGATTGTGGGCGCCTTGGAAGTCACAGAGAGGACATTCATAACAGCACTCGGTTGACTCGTGATTTTCCAGATGGTGCTTCAATGTATCCGATCTCATTGATTGACCACAGGTGGTGCAGGTGAAGGTACTGTTCCGGTTGCTCGTGCGTTGGCGTTTGCTGGTGGTGGTGGATAGACCAGCTTGACGCGTTTCCATATGCTTAACCAAACTGTCGCCGCCCAGAAGCCATTTAGCACACACATTACATTGAACCATTTAAGAGTCACTTACAGGTTTGGACAAATTTCACACTTATACGCATCCTCCATCGCGCCACGAAATGGAGCTCCACTGCGCCACGAAATGGAGCTCCATCGCGCCAGGAAATGGAGCTCCACTGCGCCGCGCTAAATGGATACGCCACCTACTGTACCTGACCCTTTGGCACCCACTGTATTGATTCGTGTTTTGACTCAGATCAAAGTGGTGAATCATTATCATCATCCATAACCGTTCTTCCAAAAAAATCATCTGGATCAGCCGCGATCCTTGTCAGAAGCTCTTTGACGTTTGAACTCGTCTCACGTTTGCCAGGTCTTTTGGCACACATCGCGCAGACCTTGGATAAATTCAATTTTTCTGTAAAATTGTTTCGACGCTACCCACTGAAATGCATATTTCCTCCGCTGGCTAGACAACGTCTGTTCAAAGGTCTTTTTTCCCAATCTTTGCCACAACATCGCATTTGTTGTCAGGTGTCGCCTCAGTTTGCCGTCCAGATCTTTGGTCATCTTCTATCGATTCTCCCCATGTTTGAGCATAGCAGACCACTTTTTTACTGACGGCAATTCAGGTGCATCATTGCCGTACACTAAGACAATCCGATCGCTAATTTCTGTCGGCTTCAAGCCTTCTTTTGTTAAAAACTTGATGACAGACTGATGCGCAAAGTTTGTCAAATTTGTAATTTCTCTGACCCACTTCTTGATAGATGACCATCTCAAGAACGCATGGCTGAATCAGCGTGATTTTTTGTAGGGATTCTAGTGGGATGTACGGCAGTGTAAAGTACAAATTTCACTGCTGCAGCTCATGCGGAAGGTACTCAGGCTACCTGGTAGAAGACAAAACACTAGTCTAGTGTAGAGAGTCATTCTTTGTGGCACACCCTATATATATGTAGACGATGATAACTTTATGGAGGATATAAGATATGGGTGAACATAGGAAATTTGGTTCGGTTTGGTAGGTAGGTTCGGTTCGGTCGGTTCGGTCGGTTCGGTTTGGTCAGTTTGATTCGGCTCGGTGCAAAACCGTGTTTGTTCGATGCTGGCCATATACCCCTACTGTACATACGTTCACAGCGAACGCACGAAACCAGGCGCTGAATGCCGCAGGGTCATATTATTGGTGATAAGCATAAAAAGTATAGTTAAGGACAAAAAACTTTTAAACTCTTGGCCATCATGTTTATCAGCAATGGTCAAATATGAATGCAATAAATACGTAAGGTAATTGTGACATGCAGCTTCTCTCTATATGTCTTATTCGTCGAATTAGACTACCCGTGTCCGCAGTATCATCTGTGAGAACATTTTGACGGTGGATTCTTGAGTGTTCAGGTTATTGTGGAATAGGGCAACGTTGTCTGACGAAAACGTTTTGAACGATGTATCGGCACCTACGGCGATGCGCAGTCTTTGGACAATGGCGATACTATCAGAACTATGCCATCGTTCATTTCTTTCGTATAATCCAACGGGTTGGGAGCCACAAGGAAGCTTATCACCTATCATGGTTTGGTACGGAATCACGTCAAAATTCGGCCTTCAACTTGAAGCATTTTTGCTTCTAGTTGAAAGTTCTACTGAAAGTAGCAACTGGAAGCAAAACGGCCTCTACAGGTTCTAGTTTTTTATGTCACACTGGAAGTTCACACTTACAGTTGTTTCGCGTCCTACTTCCAGTGGGCAGTGGTCAACTGGAAGTAGGGCGTGTGGCAAATGGAAGCTCGCACTTCCGATTTCCACGCGCCCTTCTTCCAGTTGGCTCGCTTTTCAGAAGCGACCGCATGCTCGTGCCACAGCCTATGTCCACTAATGATGGACGCCAACCAAATGGAACATCCAGTCGCCACGCGCCCTACTTTCAGTTGACCACTGCCCGCTGGAAGTAGGACGCAAACCAACTGGAAGTGTGGGCTTCCAGTTGCTCATCAAAAACTTGGAACCTATATGGTCCCTTTTGCTTCCAGTTGCCACTTCCAGAAGAACTTCCAATTGAAATCGTTTTCGCTTCCAGTCGGAAGTCTAAATTTTGATTTGACCCCAAAGTCGTTGCAGGAATCAAAAACGAAAGTTTTTCTTCAACCTCTAATGGGGTTAGCGAAAAGCATGAATCCCCATATCTATAATCCCAATGCACCACACTCGCATTCATCTGACGACAGCCGACATCATCATAGCTTCACCAACAAAGACAGCATAGATAGATAAACTCACGTTGCAGCAGGATTCTGGCTGTTGACGTTGGGTCCAGTCTAAATTTTTAAATAACAGAAAGTTGTCTCTCAACGGCGTGACATAACTCAGACCACAAGGCTGTGAATCATTTTTTTGTCAATCCATATTACTACCTGTTCCAAGAACTGTAGGCGTGCGTTAACTGGATTAGCCGCTGGATTTATGCGGGCGACTTGTGTGTCGTTCATGGTGACTGCTGAGATAAATGACGAGTTTTTCTTGTATTGGCTCGTCACATCAGGCTCGCGTGTAAGCTTCACCCATGTGCCTTGTCTTGTCGCGCGGAGGCAGGTACATTCCACATAACTCATGATCTTCTGGGGTTACAGTCATTTGCGATTGTTCAATCACAACAAAAGGTTCACTGATCTCAGCCTCGTATATTCCAGCAAACAAACTATCCTATCAAGAAGTGATATTCCAGACTATCATGGCATTTGACAAGGCACATTGACCAGTCTCGCTCTGGCACGCTGCTAACAATAAGTCGTCTAGATCCAACACAAGGTGATCTCGCCGGCGGTGTGAGCATTATCCTGTTCAATAAAGAAGTATGTTACTGTAAGCGTCAATTCAGTCCACCATTTGTGATATGGGATCAAGTGGTTCTCAGTGCCCGCGAATCCAGGACGTAGACGATTCGGAAGTCGAATCGGACGTCGTCGACGAAAACAGCGACGAAGGGCGCGATGAAGACGGACTGGAACCATAAGAAGGCTCTGGTTCGCTGGTCGAGACTGAGCAATGTGACACATAGCCTTTCCTTGATCGTTGCTGTTGTCTGTACGGTCTTCTAGGCGGTCGTTTCTTCTTTTTCTTCTGAGACTTCTCGCCTTTTTCATGCTTCTTGTTTTCATCTCCAGGAGGTCTGTCATCGCCGAGAGGGCCATGACGAGATGTACCTCCAACGTGACTAGAAGAACCAGGATTAACCTCTGTGACAGACGAAATGGTCTTCTGTCGCGTAAAGGTTGGGGTCGTGGAGGCTGGGATTCGAGGTGGACACAGGGGGCGAAATGTAGATACCCCATGAACAGTTTCGTTCACAACAGTCTCTCCTGGGAAGTAAGAAGTTCCCACATTAGGATCTGTGTCGAAACCATGATATTCGTTGTCCATCTGCTACAACCCCCATTCCGGTGCCAACGTCGACCGTCGCTCAGCGAAGCTGTACATCAGCCCCTGCTGTGCCGACTATTATTGTAACATCAGCATTGGAACAAAAGACGAAGTTGGCTACCGAAGATGACCAATGGCTCGCGTCGTATGCAACTGGCAATGATATGCCACCACCGCCAAAAAACGTTATTTGCGAACTCATTCACGACTGGCCGTGATTCCCTCTCGTGGGATCATTCCGATTTAGGCTCAAATGCCATAAATCGTCCGTTGGTTCACTTTGGGTCCAGTAACTATGTTTTTCCTTTCACTCCTCCCCTGTACAGTGCCCGTACATGTCACGTACATCCCTTTTGGTGTATAGCTTCCGTCCATTACAGCTAGAATTACCCACGTCGACTTGATTACGCTGATTGATAGCTGCTCCTCTGTTTTTTTAATCAGCGAACCGACTCTTCGAAGTGTCTTAGGGTCTTCTTACTCTTGAGACCTTCTTCGACCAGGTGGTATATCGGCTTGCACCGATGGCGATGGTCAAATCATGCCTTTGCTGGGCTATATCTGCCTTGATATCGTCATTGGTGGTAAGGTGTCTTTTAAGACACATCTGTTCGTTTCAGAGAATGGTCGGTACCAAGTCCTTCCTAGCGAAGATTTTAATCGTGAACGATATCGATTCTAATACCTGACCGATATCGGTGTCATCCAATACATGGCTGGTGATCTGGCCGGCGTGGAAGTCCTGTTCAGAAAAGACTCCATCGTATTGGGAAGAAACAACATGGCCCTGCTTGCGTCTGGTATTAGAGTGAAAGCCCATGGTCATGCTGTGATTCCCGTCCCTCTGCCTCCCGCGTACAGAAGCTCTGATCTCTTGATTGAGCCTGTACATTTCGATTCTCGCGTTATGGTTCCTAGGTGTATCTTTAACGCGAAATCAAGGGACATTGTCAAGATTCCGTTGATCAACCTCGCTGGCTATTCTCAGTCGATTCCGAAATACACGCCCATTGGCCTGCTATCCGAACCTGACCCATTTCGAGTTGTTCGAGTCGATACGTACCACAATCTTGATTTACGTATTCGAGAAAGCCCGAGGAAGGTATGGGTTGTCCCCGATCTTGTGCAATACCTCAATTTGGGTGAGTACAGTTTTGTTGTCAACATTGGTCCTGAGGGAAGGCCCTTGCCCAAATTCCTTCACCCTCAGCTCTTGATTAACCCTGAAGTCGAGTTGGTGAATCCAACTTTCACGACTGTCTGTGATCTTAAAGAGGATGATTGTAAGAAATGGCCGGAAGCGATCGGAATTGATTCAAACGACCCTATACTTCAGGAAGCTCTACTTTGCCGTTTGACCATAGGTCATGAGCAACTCTCTGCCATTGAGCGAGATAAGCTCCAACAAGTAGTAGCTTCTAATTGTGATGTTTTCGCTGTAGATAAGTCCGAGATTTCAGGAAACCATCTAGCGAAGCACAAGATCGACACAGGAGACGCGAAACCTATCATAGCCCGTCCGCGTCGCCTGATCAAAAGCCAGAAATCGATTGTCAAGGAAACAATTGGTAAGCTCCCACGTTTGGGTTGGATTCGTCCTTCCCGCTCCTCGTGGGCCCCACCGGTCGTCATGGTCAAGAAGAAAAATGGCGAATGGAGAATGAGCGTCGACTTCCGAGCAGTCAATGCTGTCACTAGGAAGGACGCGCACTCGCTTCCAAATATTCACGCATTGTTGGACATCCTGATGATTAGTACCATCTTTTCTGTCTTTGACATGACTTCAGGTTATAGCCAGATCCCCTTGGATCCGACTACAGCCGAGGAAACTGCTTTTATCACTCCTTTTGGGTTTTGGGAACATGCAAACATGCCTTTTGGCCTGTGCAATGCCCCAGCCGAATTCCAGCGATGCATGGCATTAGCACTGAGTGGCCGCCTATGGCAATACGTCATGTGCTATCTCGACGATATTATTATTTTCAGCAAGTCAGTCGATCAACACGTGTCACATTGGACAAACAAGTTCGATCGCCTCAGGTATGCTAATTTGAAGTTGGACCCGTCTGAGTGTTTTAAAGGAATGGACAAGGTTTAGTACCCTGGTACTCGACCTTGTCCATTCCTATCAAATTCTCCTCCAAAATTCAGGCACTGTCTGTAAGGATTGACTCCGAATCGGCAAACCTTGAAAAATGACCCCCCTATATTATTACATATTTCGAAAGTAGGTGCCATGGGGATCCCGAAAACGATAATCATTTCACGGCCAGATCAATATTGATAGAACAGGACCCGTTCAAAAATTTTTGGTGTCCAAGAAATGTGGGGTTTGAGAAAACCTGAATAGCTTCATTGTTATGCGACCCAAAAGACTCGGACGCGGCTTATTTAAAGAAGCACCTTTCTCTCTACAAACCCTTGATATTTTTTAGAAAACAGTCACTTTCTATAAATGACAAAATTTGATCAAACGCAAAAGTTCATTCTAGAATTTTCACTAAAATTTATCTCATTCGCGCATTTGTGGGAAAAAGCACTTTATTCCATTATATGTTATGTAAAAAGAGATGGGCTTTCAAATGAAACCATCCGCGTCAAAAATAAGTGGATCGGAGATTGTCACGACCCAGTCAAACATTAAAACCTCCCAACCGGCGCGCAAAATTCAAATTTCCTGCACTTTTGCTCCGTTGTCTGCTGCGTGCGCGGTGGTACTGTGGTGTGTGCGAGCGCGGCGCGGTTGATTTGAAAATTCGAATTTGAAAGCTTTCGAGCGGGAATAGAATAAAGATTTAATCAAGAAAACTTGTGAATATTCACGGTAAGGCTATAGACACTTTTAAGATGACAGTTGTGCCTAAATTTATTGGTTCGAAGCAGAATGAGCGATTTTTATTATCGTACTGCGCGCAAACGATTCCAAAAAGCGACTACACGTTGGTTGGCCACGATGGCAACAAGTTCAGCCATTACGGACGTCTCGCTTGTAAAATCAATGGCCACTGGCGAGCAAGCGGAATATTATCGGCATTTGGAGGCTATGGGTATGACCAAAATTGTTGATATATGTGGGGTACCTGAACTGCATCATGTGCTGTTGTTCAGCCGCAGTTTCTTGCGATATCATATCCTGTTTAATTTATATGAACCAAATTTTTTTAGAAAAAGTTCTCATCGTCGGAATTATTGCCATAGTCGTCATCGTTGCCATGTTGGTCATCTGTTGTTTTTTCTTGGCGAAGCGTCGATTAGCAAGAGGTCGAATTGGAGCGAATGTAAGAGTTCCACCATTCGTGGATGGCCGGGTTGATGTCGAAATTGGTGAAAACATGGATGTTTGATCGTCGTAGCTAACGCATTTTTTGTATTCATTCGTTTTCTCTCCTTTCAGCGAATTCAATTCGAGTCAGCACAAGTTCGAAGAGTTTTCACTCGTTGCGCCTTCATTTTAGGAAGTAACTATGCGCACAGCATCGCAGTAAGTGCTGTACATGCTGTCACGATGTCAGTGCCTGATGTCCTCTAGCGACACCGCATGCTTTTGCAGCTGGATCACATCCTTTCGCAACCTTGCTCTGTGGGACCTCAATAACCTTGGACTGTGGCATATTATCTGGGTATCTGGGTGGGACTGTGGTAAAGTTTACAGCGCGACTGCTTCCGATGTAAACTCCCCCTTTCTGTGAGGGTCATTCTTTATGGCGCACCCGATATATATACTGTATGAGTAATACACGCAAAACAAACCTCGTCAATCGGAATTCTGAACCTTTGAAATAAGTCTTGGTATTAGAAAAAGCTGTGCAATACAAATAAGCATAATGACTGTTTGCGATCAGGTTTAGCTCTGACAGCAGTACTTATACAGTATCAGTCACTATATAATCACAGTCATTCAACAAAGTCGCTGGACACTCAAATTATCGCGACTACTGAATACATATTCATGTAGCACATTCAGCCCATAATATTGACAAAACCCCACAAAACATAAAATACCCCTTTATAAAGATTGTATAATAGTTTTCAGGGCGACGATGGATCAAATGGAGTATCTGGAGAAGCCGTTCGCCTTACCTGCTCTATAGCCTCTAAAATGTGAATCTCAACTTCGTTTACGTAAGGCTCATTGCTCACTTCATCCACCTCATCTACATCCTCATCCACTTCTACAGTACCTCTTTGGCGAGCAAGTCTCGACCAGAATGAGGATATTTGCTGCCACGTCAACCAGTTTTCAGGATCTGGAAATTGCACCTCCCTCCGCATTTGCTCCGCTACGTCCTGTGGTGTATGTTTTCTTCCAGTTGTAATTCCTTCTTGGAATTTCTGCTTCAGATATTCCTTTTGCGCAGCAGTAAAGCGTTTTACCCTCCGGGATGCTTGAAGCGCCCATCCTACGGGAAGCTGATCTGCCTCAGGCGCTGTAGTTCGCTCTTCATTTGCAACATTCCGAACAGCAGTTTCAATAGCCGGTATACTGGAGAACAGTTTTAGGCGGTCCAGATGGGTCTTATAATGGTCAATGGAAAAATCTCTTAAACTTTTACGTTCACGGCGGAAGACATGCTTCCCTACTCGGATATGTCTCGCCAGGTTTCTCTCATATTGGTACATTCTGACGCATCCTTCCTCTGGACAGGCGAAAAGACGCTTTTGTTGTGCAGTCTCATGTTCATCACCATTGTCATCTAGCTCATCAGTCTCTTCATCCAATTTCTCTTCCTCTAATGATGCAGTTTCAAGGTTATTGTTGCGATGGCACATTCTCTTGCCTCCAACTGGATTGCCATCAAGTGAGCGCCACAAATCTTCATGTTCATGAATCGAGGGCCTACGCAGAGCTTCTTCTAAGCTACCAAACGCTCGCAACTTTGGAATACCTGCAGGTTTTTCCCGGTATTCAAGCCTTAGACCAGGGCCTATTTCATATGCTCGCCAAACTTTCATTCCATCAGTGGAAAATACGAAATTGTAGTATTGACTTATAGCTTCGATACTAATTTTTGCATAATTCGGTGGGATGACCACAGCAGAGTGAATAAATGTAGTTGACATCACTCCATCATGCGAGTTAGCGCAATGAAGAAATTCTTGTGCAGTGGTGCACTTATGGTTCTCGGCAACATACAGGTTAACATGACGTTTTATGATTGCTGCGGCCCTATCGCATGGGCCCTTTCCAGCTTGGGGGTCAGAGAAATCCCACCTCTTTATCTTGATTGGACTTTCTGTCCAAAGAACTGGAATAGAAGCAAGCGTCTGGGAGCCATGATAGCACCCAGCATTGTCTGATCTAATATATGCTGTGTCTAAGAAGGGCCGTTCTTGGTGTATGCGACGAAGCACATCCTTTAAAATGGCGATAACTGCATCTGCATCTTGCGACGTCTGATCGAAGATGTGAACGAAGGTACGCTGATAATATAAATTTTCGGTCATGTTTCTTACAAACGCTACTGTTATATGCCAAGGTAATCCCCGTTTACCAAACCATTCTGCTTGTGACTCCCTTCCCTGTGCAGGCATCCATTTCATTGCCCAGTCCATTTGCAAGAATACCTCAGTTTCAGCCAAGTTTTCAATAATATTATTTTTCGCTCGATCTTGGTTCACTGTTCTCACAATATGCTTTTGCCATGCATATACAGCGGATGTGGCCTGATTCCAAAGATATAGTTCTTCGGTTTTCTTGCGCTCCTCATTCCGGTCGTTCCAATCTATCTCGTTAATTTTGTCTTTGATGTTCGTAAAAGCCAACTTCATGGATATGCATTCCAAACAACGTCCATTGGGAAGGACATTCATTTGAGGTGCTTGAAATACGCTTTGTTGCGGATCACTGAGAGCATATGCAATCGAATGCTCCCGCGTGTCAGCCATTGGTCTGACAGAAAGCTTGTAATCGGTTTTCAAATAGAGCTTGACTTCGCGCAAGCTTCTGATAAGTTCTTTTGCCCAGGCTTCATCTCCAGTAATTGCTTTCAAACGCTGCACAAGCAGAATTAGTGTGTCTATGCCCTCCACTCCAGCGTATGTATGGTAGTCTAGTCCCCGCATTGTCTTTCGAGTCGAAGCTTTACAGAAATCCAGAATACGCAGAAGCGTGCTTCGACTAAGAGCCAGATGTTCCTGATTGATTTCCTTCAGGAATTCGAGGTACTGAGACACAATGCGCTCTGCGACCATCGTCCTCACAACGTTCGCTACCTCCTCTTTCACTCCAGAAGATCGCGTGACTGTCTTGTGGCCGAATGGTAAGTCCACAACGATATGCGGCATGGTAATAAATTGAATAAAACTTGTAACTTTTTCGGCATTGTATTTCTCTTTTCTTACTGGATTATTCTTTGGCAGCATTCCATTGTGTTTTAGTTTTGAAAAAACGCGGGCTTTTTTATACATGTAGCTGGTAAGAGCAGGAAGATAAACCTGCAGCTCTTCGAGTGATAGTAACGGAGCAATAATCGACAGAGCATGCAGTCTCTCAAGACGTGTGCCAGAGTCAAGATAAGAATCTATCACGCTTTCTGCCAGAGCTTCGTGCTTTTTGTCTAGGACGTTTCGCCACGGTGACTTTCTCAGCTCCACTAAATGCTGTAATTGTTCTGGTGCATCATATGCTAAAGCCTTGTAAAGTATGCTGAAAAACTTTCGTGTCGCTGCAGCACGCTGCTTTTTTGTTGATAGTGGCATGTCTGCAAAGCTATCCGTTGCATGAAAATTTGAAATATGATACATTCTTGCAAGCTTCTTGATGTAAGCTCTTGTCTCTCTTAGTTTCCGTTTCTCTTTAGTTGCTTTTCTTTTAGAAGACTTAGCTGTGTCTCTTTCAAAGTCACTCCCAGTAGTTGGATCACTGTCTGTAACGAACGGCAGGCCATTCCCATTGTCCAGTATGGTATCAGTATCAGTATCAGTATCGATATCAGTATCAGCATCGACTGCATCCATGTCAAGCGATGTGGCCTGAAAGGATGCAGTTACCTACTCTCCTTGTTCTTCCCTGATTTTAAAAGAGAGCGTTTGACTTACATTTTTATCATTCCCAATAGCCTTGCTTCGTCGCATTGTCTCCCACAATGCGACTTGTGTCTTTATGCTGTCTGCGTGCTGCGCACACATCGCTGAAAACCGACTATGACATCAGTGAGCACGACATACGCACATCAGTGAGACCGAACGCAAAACAAAACTTACCAGCCCCTAATGGAACAAATACTCCAAACCTTTGTAGTAATGCCATGGATTGATCCTTTGTAACAAACAAACGGGGCGCTGCAACTGTAACCTTTCGGTGTTTTGGGCCATTTTCATAATCTGGAATCATACATTTGTTTTCCCTCCGTCCAGAGGAAGTGCGAACGTTGGGGCGACGTTGGTGATGCCACTGTGAGCCCAGTTTCTCAAAATGGTTCTTGCAAATGTGCATATCTCGAATCGCAGTCTCATTGATATCGAACAAACCCAAACGAGATAGAATCAGATCAGCAAGACTGGATGCGCCATAGTTAGGGATGTCGCTGGGAATGCCAGTTTCATTTAGTGGAGCCATGCGCATAGTCTTGTTCAGCGGATAACATGGTAGAGAAATATTTGCTTCAAAGATCGTACTTTCTACTATACATGAATGGTTACTTTCTCCAATCCATTTAGGAACTTCCTCATCTGTTCTTCTTCGCTTAGCTGGTGGGGGAGGGGCACCAATTAATGCAACTCCGAAAAAGATTAAAATGGACTCCCTCAGCCACATGGCAGCTTTTCTATTCTCAGTAGGCATTGAACGAACTCTGCAAAAATTATAGCCAAGTGTCAATCCAAAGGTTGGAAGCGCTGTGACTCTGAGTACAGGCTGCCTGGAATCAGCTAGCAAAAGCTCTACACTGGCTTCGTCATGGTGCTATGTGTTCTCTCGCTTTTCCTAAAAAAGGCCTTTCAACAAAATAAGCATATGTTACGAAAAGGATCATCGGCCGTCTAGTTCCAATTTGCCTAATGGCTCGATATTTCCATAATAACTACGGAGCAAAAAGAGCTAACATATTGCTGATAGCACTCAGGGTAAAAACGCGCCAGCTTTTATCGTAAGAGATGCATCCGCACTAACAGAGTGCCATTTTTTGCAAAAACTGGTTTCCTTGAAAGGCCGCATTAGCCCAAAAAATTCCTTTTAGCTAAAAGGCGAAATGATAAAACATCACTCACACAATATCGATGTGCAGACCGATGGGCAGACTAACGTGAGCTGCGGCCCATGCGAATATTATTGCGGGATTTCCCGTTTTTCCTGATGAGCTGAAGAGACAGAGGCACACTGCGCAAACGAGACACTTGCACGAGCAGTTCATCGAAGTCAGAATAGAACAAAGACAAAACTGAGGAAGGCCGAGCCGAGGCTCGCTGAGTGATAAATGCACACCGAATGACTATGCGGGTATATGAAGAATGTTTCTTCAAGGAAAACATGATTATCTCCCCAAGAGCCGCTGTTCTTGATGCTAAGCGACGCTATGCCATGCCATTGCCAATGATTGGTAGGGATCATCAGAATCGACGCGGCCAGAAAGCGACCAGTGGCGCACGCAGCAGACAACGGAGCAAAAGTGCGGGAAATTTGAATTTTGCGCGCCGGTTGGGAGGTTTTAATGTTTGACTGGGTCGTGACAATCTCCGATCCACTTATTTTTGACGCGGATGGTTTCATTTGAAAGCCCATCTCTTTTTACATAACATATACTGGAATAAAGTGCTTTTTCCCACAAATGCGCGAATGAGATAAATTTTAGTGAAAATTCTAGAATGAACTTTTGCGTTTGATCAAATTTTGTCATTTATAGAAAGAGACTGTTTTCTAAAAAATATCAAGGGTTTGTAGAGAAAAAGGTGCTTCTTTAAATAAGCCGCGTCCGAGTCTTTTGGGTCGCATAACAATGAAGCTATTCAGGTTTTCTCAAACCCCACATTTCTTGGACACCAAAAATTTTTGAACGGGTCCTGTTCTATCAATATTGATCTGGCCGTGAAATGATTATCGTTTTCGGGATCCCCATGGCACCTACTTTCGAAATATGTAATAATATAGGGGGGTCATTTTTCAAGGTTTGCCATTTTTTGGTCGAATTAGTCGATCCTTACAGACAGTGCCTCTTTAAAGTCCAATATCTGGGACACGTGGTCGACCATACCAGTATTCGGCTGCTCCCATCCAGACTCGTAGCAATCAAGCAATGGCCTATTCCGCAAATAGCTAAGCAACTACACAGCTTCCTAGGCCTTGCAGGCTGTTATCGCATGTTCATTTCTGCATCCAGCCGAATAGCCAGGCCACTGTACGAACTCATGAACGATGGCTGATGCCAGAGGGAACGAGACGCATACTCAAGCATTCAATCGTTTGAAGAACGCATT
The DNA here is from genome assembly GCA_030248295.1 of Mesodorylaimus sp. YZB2_4. Classification (NCBI taxonomy): domain Eukaryota; kingdom Metazoa; phylum Nematoda; class Enoplea; order Dorylaimida; family Dorylaimidae; genus Mesodorylaimus; species Mesodorylaimus sp. YZB2_4. The sequence goes on from JASANH010001346.1 coordinate 113,998, forward strand.
GACATCTGAACCTGTGCTATTGTTTTTACCTGATTTCACCTGGTACCCTGATTTCAACTTGCCATTTATGGTGACTACAGATGCAAGTGGTCTAGCATTGGGTGCCGTGTTAGAACAGAGGAATCCATAAGATCTAGAGCAATTGCAATGGATGATCGAATATGCATCCTGACGACTCACGGAATCTAAACTGAAACTTAGCATACCAGCCCAAGTAGCATTAGCGATTGTGTGGCCCGTCTCCAGGTAGCGACACTATCTAGCCTGCGTTCAATGTACCGTTTACGCTGACCACGCTCAATTGGTCAAATGGTTTACACGAAAGATTTTCGATTATGCCCTGGGTCAGCTAACCTTGGCACTTTAAGATTTCATGTTCGACGTGGGTTATCGCCCAGGAGAAACAAATATCAATGCGGACATTTTGAGCCGATTTCCACATGGCGACACCCTGAACGATGCGTGTGATGCCCGAGCTTGACAACAGTTTGAAGAATGCATCAGTCGAAATGATCATCAGTGGGGAATCCATTGAGAAGTGATTGACAAGGACCTGCCTGAAGCCTTTTTGCGCTGCCCGGAGAATGAAGTCCGAGCCCTTCATGTGCTGGTGCCTGGCACAGTCTAACAACAGTTTTTGCCGAACATCGAGCAACGACTTCGCATGCTCAATATCGCAAGCAAAGACCACTGGCTCATAAAGCTGCCTAAAAAGCAAACAAAATAGGGCATAATCAAGGTAAAAATAATTTGCTCACCTTATAGCTTCAACATAAATCGCCACCCAATGCCAAAAATCTGGAATATTTTCCACATATGGCGCTGTAATCGGCAGAATAACGTAAAGCAATAAATTTTTAATTTCCGATGCTTTGAAGGAGCCAATCGACTGTAGACTTGGAACACGGCGATCAAAAAAATGCGGGAATCGAATTCCTTTAATATTATTGTCCAAGTCCAGCAAAAGAGCTCGACCAAATAATGCAGTCCATTTCTGAGGCTGACCTGAAGAGCACACCGTCAATGCGATAAAAAATTACTATCCTCCATGCGTGAATAGGTATAACTGTAGTCACAATATCAAAGCTATGAAATTTGACTTACTCATGAAAAATCGATTGCAAATTAATTGCGCATTTCCACGATAAACCATGTGCATACTGTCGAACACGTTGACAGAGGCGGGATTGCAAATTTTTGATAAAGGACCAATTTTTGTAACTCCGAAATAATCAGAGGCTTCTCCTTGTTTCAATCGATGCCAAGCGTCAATAAAGAATTGCTTATCTTTAATCGATGAAGTTTCGTCCAACTTTGGCCAAAGAATTTGTTTCCCGATTCCCTGACCAGGGTGCCGGCACACAATGCATCCGAAATTCCCAAAAAAGCAAGACACCATGTATAAATATCAAAATAAAGCAAATCTATTCTTACCGTTGAATTTCTTGTGGCCCCATATTGATGCTTGAGCAGGTAAATCAAAAATCGTAGCAAATAAGCGAGCGCAGACGCACACTTGCTGGCCATTAATCTCCACTGTGAATCCGCTTTTCAAAAATTCCAATTCGGCAATGATAGGCGGCAGCAAAACGGACCAATCGGGTTTGCTTTTTTTTCCGCGTGGGACCTAAAAGGCCAGACCAATCGCATTCTCCACGGCGACTCGAATGGTTGGAGGTAATTCAGAAATGATAGCCACGCATGGCCAGAAGCTGCTGCGACCCATTTTGAATGCTTGAGCACCATCGGACGATAAAATAAGGCTAATGTTCAAAACGTTTCCGACCAGATTTTGACCTAATGCAGCGTAGGCGGGTGATAATGGAATATCTCCAACTTGATCATTCATATGCGGTTGGGAACCCAAAAACTGGACAATATCAATATAATGTGATCGAACCACATTTTCGATTTGCGTTCGGATGTCCATTTTGCAAAATCCACTTGCATGTTGCTCTTTACCAAATAATGCACATTCAGTTTTCTGACATTAACCAAATAATTTCTTCAAGGTACCATCGCAAAGCTTGTTGCCACAGAAATAATCGATATTCAGATCCTAATATCCAGTCGATTGACAGAACTGCTTAATCACTGCCAAATATTTTTTTAAGCAGAATTTCCTGATGGGAGACACGACGAAAATAACTTTGTGATTGCGTTCATCGCAGTGTCTGGCAATTTGTGATAACATTGGATGCCAATCAATATCGCATTAAAATCATCGACGTTAACTTTGCTCGACTCGGCCACCCGTAAACATTTCCACAACGTCTGTGTTCCGCATCCTTCGTTCACGTTTTCTTCATCGGGGAGATCGGTCATCGTAACTGCTTGAAGCACTGCTAGGCCTATCGCAGTTGTGATGCTATTCAAAGCCTATAAAGCATGATACATTTCATAAAACTCTTGAATTTCGTTAAGAAGAATGGTATTTTTATCGAGAACAATCGCATGGGGAGCCATTGCGCCATATAAAGCGGGCGTTGATGAGCGGGGCGCCCCATGTTCTTCGTTGCTGTTGTCACTGAAGTCTGTCGCCGCTTCTAATTTCCTTTTTTTGCTCCGATAGTAAGTATTCTTTGGCATATTTGGCAACTAAAAATAACTTCACAATCCTCGAATTCAAAAGACAGACCACAGAAACTATACAGCCTCTGCATTTTTTTCATCGATATCGATCTGCGGCCGAACGTCAAATCGTACAGCAGCTCCATTTTACCTCCGCTAGCAGACAACATCCACTTATATCAAATTGGAATGGTCTTGCGCGCGCATTTTGGCAAAAAAACGGGCGCGGACAGCTCTGCTGGCTTGGCTGGCTTGTTTTGGCTGGGAGGCTTGGCTGGAAGAAAGAGCTCGGCTATAGGGCAGTTAGCATTAGCGATTCGCACACATATTTTTGCTGACTGGTCAGCGACAAACAACGACGATGTCTATGTTTAGGCCCAGTGCGCGGGCCGAGAAAATACGAAATTTGCATATTTTTGGCTTTTTGTCGTCATTTCCAGAACATTATTCAGGCATAGTTTCAAGTTTTAACCTCGTTATGGCCGAGAAGGGCGAAAATTTCGAAAAATGAAACGTCGGAAAGTTGCGGAATTTTGTAAAAGATCATTTGTTGGAGAGTGGAGCAAATTTTCGGAAAGATGATCTCGTGAAGTTATGCCGTTTGATTGGCGATTTTCAAATTGAACGTCAGCCATCGAGGGAGCAGCGTGAACAAGCCAAAGATGATCGTCTTAAGGAAATTCTGGCTGTTTTTTCTTTAAATATTTTACCAAGCCCAGCAGTCTCTGGCGGCTGCAATCGAATGGTCAGCCGAAATTTCCGAGTATCCGGAAATTAATTTATTGCAGATTTACGAGTTTTTGATACGTGCGTCTAATCCTGCAACGTAACACGCACAATTTTTCCAGCGGTCGCAGGCAGCGTTGCATACTTATTGCAAATTGCGGGTAATTCAAATTGCGCTGTAATGCATATTGAAATGAACAAGGTGCGAAAACTCTTGCTTCATGTTCATGTTCATGCTTTATTCTAATTCGATTATTTTTTACAAGCGTATCAGCAACGTACTAGGTATTGCAGCGTTTTTCCTCCCGTTGGCTCTTTTCTGCTAGAGCCTAATTACGGTCAGATGATCACAGGTCCGCCACTTTCGGGTTACCTATTTAACAGTATTTGATTATAATAACGTGGATTGGCCAGACTCAGTTTGTTAGAGAAAGCAGCCGCGTTTGGTGCAGCGCGGTTTGGCATTTGTTTTTCTATGTTGTTCAGAAGGCAGAGGCTGGAATCACCCTGGGTTCAATCCCCTATGATAGAGGTCGGTTT